>BOPM01001006.1:80679-91732 GCA_022179025.1 Porites australiensis | reverse complement strand
TCGAAAACAATATTTTTGTGGTCTCGCGTTCTCCTGGTGGGCGGCCTTTTCCTTTTAATCACCTGGAGACTTTGATTTGGTTTTAGTTTCATTATTTCACGTCGTAGTTACAAAGAAACGTTTTGCCCTGGCCCACACAATGTCAATAAATTTGAGTAAAGTGGTCGATTGTTCTGAAGTTACTCTGTTTGAAAAGGCATTTGTAATTTTTACAATAAAATCGATGATGTATTTACGGAGGTTTCGGTTATCGTTAGAGTAGACAAAAGCATATTTTGATTGTGTTAAAGGGACGCGATCACGGTTATGCGCATGCGCGCCGATTGTCTCTTCAGAGTAAATTTGTTGGGTCAACACTCAATTCGAAATCGCCATTACCGGTACAATCATTGAAAATCCTTCGTTTTATTCCGACATCCGTCGCTTTGATTGGCCTAGTTATACTTCGGTAGTGGTTATTAACGTGTGGTTGTGTTGTTTGACTGGTTACGTTTAAAGAAGACGCAAAAAATAATGTTTTGATCATGGAGGTTCAGAAGAGCATCGTAGTCGTCCGGCAACAGGACGTTCTCAAGAACCTTTGGAGATAGAGAAGCTTAGGCGATCGATCTGGTATGGTTCTAGGAGTAGTGTGTTGCTTACGAAAAGAATACACGACACTTGGAAAGTGGTTAAAGGCATGAGTTCGTTCAACTTTGATTTGATTTTTGACTCCGACCTGTAGTTATACCACAACAGGCCGCGCGATCTTCACCGATCTGGTACACTTGAAGTGTTCCTTGTATCTTTGCTTTACGATCGTACATGTTTAAGAATTGATGTTTTTAAAATAAATTATTGCCTGTCTGAATATTCTGTTGATAATCTAGTTTCTTTACGTGTTCTACTCGAAAACATTTGTTTTGCGGAGCACTGACCCGATGCAACGCGAATGAATTTGTTAATTTGCTGATAAGCAATTGAAATTAATGCTCAATTAAGGATAATCTTTATACTCATTCGTTGTGTGTTTTTGTCACCGGTCAGGCGCTATTTGTAGGTATTTCTGGGTTTATATAAGGCGAACTGAGAGAACAGTGATAAACTGTTTGTTTACAAATTTTGTTTGCCGATCGTGACTGCTTTGTTAGCGTGGGTAAGACCTCGTAAAAATACACGTCGGTAAATGTTTGTTTCAAAGTAGGACAGGGCTGTAAATCTTATTCTTATCGGCTGCAACATATATCTGAGGAGTAGCAAAGAATAAACTTGAATTATGGGGATATATAAAATCAAACCAAATGCCCGGAAATACTCCCGTGTCGCGAACAATGAATTTGAATTTTGTAAATTTACTTGCGTGCATCTAACTCGCTTCCGATTGGCTTAAAAACAATCAGCCACTGTCAGAACTTACACATGCGAATTATCGTGAACCAGTCCCTTTAATTTCAAAAAAGTCATTTTTAGAATTATGCGGACCACGCGGAAACAGTTTCCGGTAAACTTGTTGACTTCCGGAAGACTCGCTTTCACGATTGAACTCGCCAAAGCGAGGCGGAGTAAGCAAATGAAAAAAATGGCGGCCTAAGTGGAAAGACTTTGAGTGGATAAATTGTCCTACTTCAAAGAAGAACCTATCATAGAAATTGGTTAAAACTGCTACACAGACTGGTCCTTTACAAGCAAGCGTAGAAATACAGTTAACTAAAGGCGACCGCGTGACCATCGTTTTTGTTGGAACAGCTGGAAAGAGAGAGGACAAGTAGCGTTGAATACAAAACCCGCGGGTCCTACAAAAACGACCGTACAAGCGGCCGTGTGGACGAACGTGTGAACGTATTTTCTCTTGAAAGACGGAGAAAAAAAACCTATAAAGGTTTCTAGTATTTTTCTCAGGGACATGACCAGGAATCTTGGGAACACACCTTTTCCTGCTTGACTGATATTTTGTTTCGCACTTCACATTGGACAATTAACAATTATTCTTTATTGAACACGAGATGAATAGAAGCTGAATATTCTCAGCGGGGTAAATACTCCAAAATCAGTAAGGAAACGATTTATGTGTAATTTGATTAACGGATCAAATCATGCGTGGAAATCGACAAACAGTACATGCGCAAAAGTTTGATCTTTTAGAATTTTCAAAAATTGCAAATCAAATCACAGTTTAAACATAATCCTTTAGCAAACAATAGCCTAATGCTTTATATGGAACCGCCAGAAGCTTAAATTGTACTTCCACACCTGAAAAGAAAAGTGCAGCTTTGTTTTCAGCTGTCGACTGGCCAAGTTAGGGAAAAGGTTGTTTTTACAGCTTGTGTTGTTCTTCGTAAGTGCTGACAATGGTGGCCGGTTGCTCGAGGTAAGGCACCGTTTCTCTGTTAGAGTTTTCTCTGTGCTATTAAATTGAAATCTCGAGTTTTCGTAAAGATTTGCTTTGATGTTTTTGTCACAAGTTGAATTTGATTTCTGGCAAAAATTCGCCTGTAAAGGAAATGTTGAGTTTACAAAACCACCTTGACTTCTACTCGATTAAACTGTAATCTTAACTGTAAAAATTCCATGAGCAAAAAATACTGCTTTAGTTAATCGGAAAACGCTCTTTTTAATACTTTGAATGCAAATAGTACCACAGCATAATTCAACAGCTGATTCAAGCTTTAGGCATTCATGGATGCATAGGACCATTTGATATTGTGTTTGCCACTTATTGATTCCAGCAAGTTTTCTCCATTCTAGTAAGCACTCATGGCTTTAGGTGTCGGCTGCTGAAACTAGTCTTTTCTTTCTTTCTCTATAGAAAGCACTCAAAAGTGTTAAGAATAAAATCAACAGTAACTGCAACAAGTTCAAGCTGTGTATAGCTTCTTGTTTATGTCTTATATCTTGTACCTCCCCTTCTCAGTGAAAGCCTAATTAACTCATTTTCTGCATTGTACGGTAAAACCTGTATTAAGCAGACCCCATATTAAGCAAGACACCCTGTATTCAGCAGTCAAATAGCTCAAAATGTGTCAAAACGTTTCTTCCCATAATTGAAGAAAAACAAACCAGTACTTAGTGGACATCTCTAATAAGCAGAACCAGGAGCCGATTACTTGGAGCCTCCATCTCCCATATAAGCCCTTGGAGTCAACCCTTTCCAACGAAGAATTATTTATAGAAATAGCTTTCGCGGAATATTTTTCACGCCTTCTCAGTAATATCCAATCAGAGCAGAGCTATGATCATGCGTCACACGCTGAGTCACAGAAGCGGGATTTGAATTGCTTCCTCCAATGGCGGTAGCCAGCGTGGAAGAGTTATCTGATGATAGTTCTGATCTTCTATCGGGTTAAAAATACCCGCTTAAAGCCTAAAAACAAAAAGAAAAAGGTGATACACTCATGCGACGTCTTCAAGTTTACTTGTAATCTTGACAGTTGGCTGCATATCATAAGTTTTATCACGAACACCGTCCCAGTCCCGGCCCTCGGCAGCGGGTAAATAAATATTGAAAATCAAGCTCTTTAGTTACTTTACTTTACTGGTTAACTCACTTGTGCAATGCTTTGGAGCTTTTTACTAATTCCACAAAGGACCACACTGCATCAACCCACAGTTAATTTTGAAGTTATTGTTCCAACTGTGTTACAGATCGAACACGGACCGCATCTTTCGCTTGCGCGGCGGTTGTAATTGAGCGAGATCTGAGGTCGCGAATTATGAACGGAGTTTTATAAGCCAATTTAATGTGGCTGTGGATGAAAACGGCTTTTGATAACATACAATCTCAACGGCAAATATTTCAAGTGCACATATCAAACAAAACAAACGAGATGTTCAACACGAATGAAATCGAATTAAAAGCGAAATTTACTGTTGTGTACCTAACATACTGAGGGTTTCATTCACACAATACAACTGTCGATACAGAATCTACTGAGCCTTGTATTTTTCTCTTGCTACTAAGAAACTAAGTAACATGTAAACAAGGAAAATAACAGGCAGTCATAAAATTTAAAAAAGGAGTGAGCCGATGGGGCTAGCGACTTCGAAAGATTAGAATCCTTGAATGAAAGAAAGGTTCTTAAAGGTTTCACAGCGCAATTTATATGTTTCGACATGTCACGTCCTCCTGCATATTTCTTTTGCGGTTATTTGAGGTCTAGAAGTATATGCTGCGGCCATGAAATCTTGTAGCATCTTGAGAAATAATGTGATTGCCAAACAGTGTTTAATTTCTTCCTGAGTTTGATAATTCTGCACTCAAAGGGTTTTTGTAGCTTTCATGTCTTGTGGCAACTAAATGATAACTTATATAACACCATCAAAATAAATAAAAATCCGGACAACATAAACCGATACCTTTCTTCACTTCGACGTTTTGCTTCTTTAAATGAAATCCTTCAAAATCATGAGAAAACATCTTGATTTTCGCTGTCCCAGGTTGCGGTATATAAGACACAGAAGACACGACAGTTTCTACTTACAAAGGCCGCGGAAGGCGCAAAATTGCCTCCGATTTGCCGGTTCCATACAGACCTTACCGTGAGCGCTCCAATTTCGTTTTAAAAAGTCTGGCTCTCCAACAAACAGTTTCACTTTTTATTTCTTTGAAAAGCTCCTTTAAAATAACGGCGATGGAATACAACATTACGAGCAAAATTTAAACATCCGAACAGTGCTACAACAGCAAACACGACCTCATGCGTTGCAACAAAATATAGCAATATTTTTAAGCCAGATTACATATTATTTATATTAACTCGAAACCAGCTTTCCTCGGTTGTAAGGAAAGGAACGGAGGCAGGAGCTACGGTGATGGAACAAGGAGTAAATTTGTTGGCCAATTTCCCTCTTTCGTCGCCATTTTTTTCTCACTACAGAAATATGCGGACGTCCTCGAAAACAATTAATTAAAATTAATTTCGCGGGAAAGCCTGTTCTAAAAATAATTTTTTACGGGAATGGGTTGACTCAAGGGTACAGCAGGTATGGAGGCTTCAAGTAATCGGCTCCTGGCAGAACCGAAGGTTGTGTGGATGTCCGCCTAATTATACAGGATCTTTATTTATAACTTGATCTTACATGCAAAAAAATAAATTGTAAAAAGAAGAATGAGTGAGGGTGCCAATAGAGAGGAACTGAATCCTTATGCAAGGCTTACTACCCCCCCCCCCCCCCCCCCGAAGAATATATAGACTTAGCCAGGGCTAAAAGCGAAGCTCTGGTTAATAATACTTAAAAGAACAAAAAAATAAGTCGTGTAATGCTAAACGGGGAGGGCAATGAAAATTGCATGTGAGCACACTTTTTTTTCTAATTAGCAAAAAAAAAATTTGCACGTGCAGCAGGCTTTTTTTTCTAATTACCAAAAAAAAAAATTTGCACGTGCAGCACGCTTTTTGTCTTTCTTTACGGTTGTTTTGCACAACTACAACGCTGTTTTGTAGGATTAAAACATCAAACTTCCTGGTTAAACATTATTTTTATAGAGGAATTGTCGCATGTGCTTACCCAATACTTTGTCTCCTCATGTTCGCTTTTATTTTTCACTGCCACTCATTTTCATCTTGCTAGCCGCTAGCATTTCTTATTGTCTCACAGCCGCTTTGAGTTTTCATGTTTTTCTTCCTACAAAATTAGTCTCTTTTGTTTTCAATCACTCGCTCTAGCTCTTTCTCTGTTATCCACGTGAGTGTAAACATGAAAACTAACGTCGAAAAAGACACGACTTTGTTGTTGTTTTTTCTTTCTAAAAGTCCGGGCGGCCATGCGATTTCTTTCCAAATAAAACCTTGAGCTGCATTTGGGGTGCCATACCTGTTGATTGAATTATTTTAAATTGGTATGCCTGTGGTGCGGACGGACGGTCGGGCGGGCGGGCGGTCGGTGTACGGTCACGTGATTACTAAATTTTCTCCGATGGATAGTTTACCACATTTTTTTACCCATGGTGCTCCGCTGCGCGCGCTTCGCGTGCGAGAGCTCCGCTATAAATCATCATATACAACATGTGAAGGTTTCATAGTACATCATTTTTATGTTGTATGTCTTTCACTGTCTGCAATTTTTTCTCTTGTTTTCTGACAGGTTGAATTGAAAGAACAATAATACTAGCAATCATAAATTCTCTTTTCAGATGTGTCATGACCTTGCCACAAAACTGATAGTGGGTAAAATGATGTACAAGTTTGACAAACCGTGCAGGTTCTATAATTTGGGGCAAGGGAGCACTTATTTATTTATTTATGTTTCATAAGTTTGTTAAAATATGTGGCTGCCGAGGCATTTGGGATTTGAAATTTGAGGAATACTAGGAAGAGTGTGACCACTGAACTGAGTGACACACGTTTTCATACAAACTACATTGATATTAATATTTGCCTCCTTCTAGATGCTTTCCTTAACATAACATCTTTCAAGCCAGGGCAAGAAGACACTGAGAGACATTGATTGTCACACACTATGTTTTATTGCTCCAGAATGTCTCTCTCAACCCATCTGCAAAAATTGATTAACTCACCTGGATACCACACTTTTTGCTGTTTTTAGATGAGTTTTCTAAAGAAACTTGACCTAATTAAGAGGTCCAGGTTTTACCAAAGGAAGTTCTTATAGATTTTTATTTTATAGTGATGCTGCCATTTTTAACTTAAAGCCTTCCTTAATGAAGGTTATATCCTCAATACTGATCAGTTTAACAACCTCAATTTCTTGTGATGTCTTAGTGGTTGCACAAGGCCCTGATCAATCATTGTCCGGGACCAACATGTGGGTTTAGATTATTTAAAGGGACAAATTGAGGTGTCATGGTGGATGCCTTACAAGCAAAAGATTACACAAACTTGTTCTGCCTGCAGAGTCGGCTTCAAGATGCAACATTAATATTTCAGTACATTCCATGGTTAAACATGTTGAAATGCAAAAAAGTGTTCACTTTACTATTGTCTGTGTTATATTTCTGATTGGTTTCAAGAAAACTTTGCAAAGGAGCATGCATGTGAATCCTTATAAGGGTCTGAATAAAACAGATATCCCATGTGAGGAACGTGAAATTAATATGTCAACTTTTCTCGGCCATTGTTTGCAACTCTTATGATTGGTTGAAACCTTTATTAACACGATGAAAATACCCCTTAACAAGCAAATCTTTACGAAAACTCGAGATTTCAATTAAACACGACAGAGAAAACTACAAGAAACAACGGCGCCTTGCCTTAAGGAACCTGGCCACCATTTTGCACTTACAAAGGACAGCAAAAGCTGCACAAGAAACAGGCTGGGAAGCACAATTTAAACTTCTGGCGATTCCATATAACCCATTAGACTATTGTTTGCGAAAAGATTTTTTAAGTGTGATTTGACTTGCAATGTTTGAAAATTCTGTGAAGATTCTGTAAAGATCAAACGTATGCGCATACCGATTTTCACACAGGAATTGATCCATCAATTGAACTTGAATGGTTTCCTTACTGGTTTTGTTGAGACTCTTTTCAATCTCAGTGAATAGTGGCTTTAGGATTATTAACGTCGCCGCGAATATTCAGCTTCTATTCACCTCGTGTTCAAAGAGTAAGTGCGTTTAAATTGTTAATTGTCCAATGTGAAGTGCGGAAAAAAATATCAGTCAAGCAGGAAAAGGTGTGTTCCCAAGATTCCTGGTCACGTCCTTGAAAAAAATACTTGAACCCTTTATAGGTTTTTTTCCTTCCTCGGGAGTCAACAGAAAATACGTCTACACAGTCGCTTGTACGGTCGTCTTTGTAGGACCCGCTGGCCGCCATTTTGTGTTCAACGCTTATTCCGGCCGCAATGCTACTTGTCCTCTTTCCAGCTGTTCCAACAAAAACGCGGTCGCTTTAACTGTATTATTTTGTACCCTTGCTCGTAAAGGAACCGTTTGTGTAGAAGTTTAAGCCAGTTCTTCGTTCCCTCCTTTTAAGCGGCCATTTTTTTCATTTTTTGACCCCGCCTCGCTTTGGCGTGCTGAATCTTAAAGAAGTCAACCAGTTTACCGGCAACTGTTTTCGCATGGTCCGCATAGTTCTAAAAATAACTTATTTGAAATTAAAATATCCCAAAGGCGTGACTGGGACACTCCCTCTCTGTCCTATTATGGCTCTTGACGTGGCCTTATATTTATGCCCGTAGCTATTTTCTCAAGCTTGGTTCTAGCGTGAAAGCATTTACAATTGTAGTTGTTTATCTTGCAAGAAGTTTCCTTTAAAGGTAAGGTTATTCTGGCTTTCTGTTGGCGCGGATTCTACCGTTGTAGGGACCACAGAAAGCAGATGAAGCCAGCAAGAATCGGCATTCTGTATAATCACGCCTGTGCCTTTACACCTCCATGTCGTGTTTCGGAAGGAAAATAGTGACGAGATATACATCTAAGAAGGCCGGCTGTCCTTCAGCCTGCGTAGAAAGCGTTTCGTTTGGTTTTTCAGAGCAAAGAAAGACCGAGTAGTACGCGAAACCAATTGCGTTATCCACTGGATAGTGACTTATCCAGTGGATACTGAACAAAATGGAGCCTGGCAGTGTTTCAAGTGAAATTAAAGAAAAAAAAACGGGTTATAGCAAACATTTTGTAATTTCTCGTAACTTCCCCTGTCTAATAGCTTCTTTACTGAGTTGTTTGCTCGGGTTTTTTTTTCCGTTCGTTTTTTGTGGTTAGGGATTTCTGTTGAAGTGGCTGTAAAAATAATTTTTTTTATTATACTTGGGCGGCCCGTGAGGGCAACGCCCAATCATAAAATGGAGGCCAACTCGGCTGTGCAGCAAAAAGACAAAAAGGCGGACGGAACTCCCAGAAGGCTTTGCGTGTCCCATTCCTCTTCAATGGGGCCGATTTCAGCGGAGAGGGGACAGGTCATTTCAAGTCATCTGGCGAACTGATTTGGAATTCGATTTGGAACGAACACAAAATTTTTGCGTCAAGTTATTAAGCCTATATCTACGCCGAATAATTAACTAAATACAGCATTCGAAAGTCGATATCAGCTTGTGCGGGAGCTGCAGAAACAATGCCATCCCACGATCCCCAAGGGAGAAGCTTTAACCCGTTGCAACTCTCTCCCTACGTGTGAATCGAAAGTAACAAGAAGGAATATACTATTTGTATATCGTCCCGTTGAAGAGAAACATATTCACGTGGATAGTTAGAAGGTCTTTAAGAGCGGATGTCAGTAGATATCGACCAGAGGTCTACAAAAGTGAAAAATCGAAAATTCTCAAAAAAATTCACAAAGTAGCACTAGGTAAGCTGTTAACATAAATGTAATTTTTATTTCGATCCGATAATTATTTTAGACGTACGGTGGGGTTATTGGTTTCGCGGCTCTCGGACCGGGGTTTTACAGGCCCGAGATGGCGTGTCATGAAAAAATCGTTTTAAAAATCAAATCAATTGTAATGCGAACAACAAATAACTTATTCAGAAAAGTACATAATTATACACGTTTTAAGGGGTGATTTACTCAGTTCGAACGAAAATGTAATATTTTGGAGATTTTTCATTATTTCAAATATTTTGAACGTTTTCGTTTGACAAAAAAAATGGCAAATTTCAAAGCCCAAAATCGTCGACTGGTACCTCGATTTCACTAAAGAGTCTTGCACCACGTTAAAGAGCGTTATCTCTTCTTTCAAAATCTGTTTTCAAAACTATGGGCAACTTAAAAGAAAATTTTTGAGGCCAAAAATTACAAGTAGTACTTTTCTGAAATTTGAGCTTTCCTCGCTAAGCGGGCCGATGCTAAAAACTCGGAAAAATACGAAAAGAAATCAGTTTCAGCAACAGTGGTTTGATGTTATCAGCTTTCACAAACCAAGATGTGTTTATCCAGCGATCTCATATAACTTAAAATCATTTGCTCACAAGAAAGGCAAATTTACGCTGTCAACTCTTGCAAAGTGCACGAGTCACGTATTTAAAGTTTGTCAAAGGGCAAAGCGCTATAATAAACCAGATAAACTTCAACAATCACAACGTTTTTGCGTCTAGGAATTAAATTTTACCGAACAGAACAATGCCTATGAGTGTATGTTTCATACCTTACCATGGGTTTCCTAGATATTGGAATTAAAAAACCAAGGGGATTAAGGACAGCATCGGCAAGACCATCTTTGGCTGCTCTCAAACGGCGACGGAGATTGCGTTACTTTTCACAGATTGACCGCTTAACACCTGTTTTTGGCCTCGTATTTCGACGCAACACTTGCGACTTGCGTTGCGCGCGGCACTGATACTTTATGACCAAGTTCTGAAATCGTCTTCACGAGACATTTAACTGAATTTATGATAAAAATGCTTTCTTACGAATCGGAATGTTTCCATTTCTTCCAACTCCGTTTACGACTCCGTCGCTTACGTTCCGCTTATGAACTAGTGAAAACCAGATTAACGGAGTCGGAAGCAGAAGCGGAAGGATAAACCAATCACAATGCACGTTTACACGCTTTGTGATTCGTTTAGTTCTTCCTCTTCTGCTTCCGACTGCGACAATCCGGTTTTCATTAGTAAGCGCAACGTAAGCGACAGAGTTGTAAGCGGAATGGGAACGCTGTTTTCACTAGATCATAAGTTTTTTTGTAAGATTTTGTGCTGACTTTTCCAAGATCTTCATATCCTTTTTCAATCTAGCATTTCAACTATAACTCCATGATACCAATTTTCCGCCTATTTGTCCTTAACTCGGCAGTCGTCAGAATCTTGTAAGAGTTTATCTTCATTTCTATTGTTGGTTAAATCAATGCACATTCGGTCCGTCCATCGTGTCCTACCATGGTGTAATCCTTCCTTCACTCATTTTGTTCGGGTTTTCGCTTTTTAAAATTCGCTGAGGGGGTGGTAGTTTGTATTCAAGGTTAAATATAAAAATTACGAGAACGAGCTCCAGAAAACCGCCATTCTTTATTTAACCTACCTTTAGATTATAAATAAAGTATTTTCTCCTACCTTGGCAAGTTTTTCCATCGCCACTGTATCCAGCCTGGCAGATACAGTGGTACGATCCACGAGTATTGGAGCAAATGGCATTAACGTCACATACAGAAGGAGAAGCACTGCACTCATCAATGTCTA
>BOPM01001006.1:55511-69977 GCA_022179025.1 Porites australiensis | reverse complement strand
ATGATAAAAACAGTGCCTCATACTACTGTTTCACCTCAGATGTGATGTATAAATGGTATAAAAGGTTGGTTTACACGCACCCAGATTTGTTGACAAGATTTTGCAAAGTAAACTTGTCGAACGCAAAAAAGTTGGCCTGATTTTTTTTCCACTAATTAATCTACGGTGATCAAGAGCCATTATGGCTCTTAAATGTGATCGAAGATGATTACCAGTTTTTGGGTGTACATATGAGGCTATCAACTCAATGTAACATTTGATTCACTCTTGGGCTGTTTGCAAACTATTTTTCTCTAAAATCAGGTAGCCTTTCCCTCAAAAGTCACATAAATGTGCTCTAAAGTTAACTGAATTGTGGAATTCGAATACAAGTTTATTGTTTAATTTAAATTATAATTTATTAATGAGAGCCTCGCTTTTAGCCCTGGCTAAATCTATATATTAGCTTCTTGACTGAGTTGTTTGCTTGGGTCCTTTTTATTTTTTGTTCGTTTTGTGGTTAGGGATTTGTGTCGAAGTAGCTGTAGACAAAATTTGGAGAATTTCTATCTACCATGGGCGGCCCGTGAGGGCAACGCCCAATCATAAAATGGCGGCCGCCTCATCTGTGCAGCAAAAAGACAATATGACTGACACAAGTCCCAGAAAGCTTGGCGTGTCCCATTCCTCTTCAATGGGACCGACTTCTGCGAGAGGCGACGGGTCATTTTAGGTCAGATTTAGAAGTCGATTTGGCACGAACACAAAATTATTGCGTGAAGTTATTACGCCTATATCTACGCCGAATGATTATCTAAATAAGTATTTGAAATAGGTGCATGAGGATATTGGCTTTCCGTCCTGTGTAATTGAGCTACCAGTGCAACTTTATGAACTAAAAAATAATTGGGATGATTTCTTTGGAATCGTGATATCCATTGTGCCAGAAATTTAACGCCTTCTACGGTTGTATTGCCAAGACTATAGTGTTGTACTATAAACGAAACGATCCAAACGATCAAAACGTTGGAAACTGTAGATCGTTTTGTTAAAATTGCACCACACACGTCATCCTAAACTTTGTAAATGGTGAAGGATGGAAATATACACTTTACATGCAGAAGAAGCAGAGATTCTCAGGTAACTTCGCTTCGGAATATTCCGTCAATCGATGAAAAACCCCGGACAAATCGGAAGGCTTGATAGTAAATATTTCGCCTCTTCACTCGTGACTGCCATCGTGCGATTCTGTCAAAAATGGCGTCAGAAATCGCTAAAACGCCCGACCTTTTCGACCCTTTCTTCCCTGTTTTGAACGCCATCCTAGAACATATGTAACCAGGCAGTTTAAGGTAAAAGCGTGATGTATGGGGAATTATAATGTACCCAATTGTTGGTTTTCACATGACGTCACTAAAAAAAATTCAAACTAAAAAACTATCGATCCTACCGTGATTTTACTTTCACGACGCATTAGAGCAGCTGAAAACTAATTTTCATACAAATTTTCGCTTCAAGGGGGTTCTTGGTTTTGTGATAGAGTACGCTTGAATTCCTAGCTTTTGCGTGACGCGGTATTTACATGACGGCCAAGACAGCTGTCATGTAGGTTAAAAAAATGACTTCTTTCAGGACATATTGCAATTTTCAAGCGATTTTCAAGGACCCTCTATACTAATGAGCCCAGACAACCAAGCTGGCTTGGTTTCCTAGACCTCGACACACTCAGTTTCGATATATAACAAACTCCTGTAAAGTATTAGTCACAAGTGTGATATGTTAGCGCACATAGAATGTTTGTAGCCTATTTGCCAAACGCAATCTATCGTGGAACTGCGTTTCAGTTCAGTGAAAATCAAACAGCTACGCCCGTTTGGAAGGTTTTATCTTTTACGTGTCTCAACGTCGAAAAGAAGCCCTAAACGAATGCAGCTGTCTCTAATTTTTGGGATTGCCTTCGGCTCCTGATTGATTTCAGATTTGCCGATTTCCGGATGATCCGGATTTCCGTATTTCCGGTTTTCCATATTTCCGCGTTTCAACATTTCCGGCTTACGTGTCAACCTGCATTTGACCTTGCAGAGCCGGTTGAATAGAAGGGTTATTCGAGGTTGTAGCTCTGAAATCTCAATTTTCTGATCCAAAATGAGACCTTCCCAGTTAATTTTCTGATTCTCGAGCAAACTTTCACCTCTGAACGGTTGTTTTACCGAGCTATTTAGCTCGAAACGTGACACAGTTTCACCTGTTTTAATCTTCGGATTGTTAGCTTGGGATTCAAAAATGGCCGCATACCGGCAGTTTCTAAAGCACAGCTTACTGGAATTTTATGGAGTCCCGCATCTCAGGGATTGGAATATGTCTCAATTTGTGAGTCAGTGCCAGTAATGAATCAGGTAAGCCGTACTTTTAACAAAATCTGCTTGAGATAGATCCGTTATGCTAAATCTGAAAATATCGTATTAGCTCGCATACGCGTTGATACAAACGGTCATAACTTTAAAAATACTGAAAACGTACATGGGGCTTTTGTATATTATTAATGACAGGTGGTCTATCTTTGCGTCTATTTAGTCTAGAGCTTTCAACTATGTCCCAAAAGTCAGAAATAAGCTTTTAAAACAGGATCATTTTTGGCCTTTCGCTCCAAGGCAATTAGTTGGGGTCATATTTTGCTTGATTTCGTCTTTCCAGCTAAATTTAGCGGATAACTATTACTTTCAGGAAAAACTAGAGATGTTTACCTATAAATAGGTATAAAATTCATTGGTAGATGGTGCAAATCAAACATTTTACAGCGCCGCAAAAAATGCCAAATTTTCAGTTTTCAAGACGTGCAAAATGGCCGTGGCGGGACAAAATACTCGGCGCTCCCCAGCGCGGCCAGAAAATTATTGTGAATCAAAGCAAACCTATTTTAGTTATAGTCTCGAAAAAGCCTTTCACTCGCCAGAGTTTCAGGCAAAATTATTTTTCACGCGAAATTGAGTGGGCGGTTTTTACTGAGACAGCCTCTTAATACTTTTTAACAGTTCTTGCATGATGCGAGACTTTCGACGTCGATAAGGATAAAAACTTCATAAGACTTACATGCACAGTTAATTACTCTTTATTTTCCCTTTACAAAAATAAAACCGACGAAATTTTAAAGGAACTGGCAGATAATGTTCCATATTTAACGTTGGCTTAAATTTTCTCGGACTTGACGCTTCTCTCCAGGATCATGCTGAAAAGGAAATATAAAAGCAAACAAGGTTAGCTTGTAATGGACTTCGGAGTCTAAAAAAATGCAGTCAGGAATCTATAATATCACGATTTACGGCGAGTGCTCGCAAGATCTGTGTGTTTAAAAACTGAAGTGATCGGTACCTTTTGAAAACAAGCTATTTTTAAAAAGTTCTTTAAGTCGAAGTGCCATTGGAACTCAGAGTAGGATCATTCTATAGTGAAAATATTCAATACCCATTGATGACAGAATGACCGCTAACTTATGCACTTATGTTTTTCACATTGCAACGAAAATTTAAATTTCCTTTTTTTATTTTTTCATTACCTGCGGCAAGTTTCTGTATTGCTTGTATTTGCTCCTGACTCAAAGCTCTGTTGTAGATCCGCATCTGAGCAATTTTGCCCTTGAAGCACCTGCCATCACCACTCCTCACTCCCATTCTGATAACGTCTTGAGTGGCCAGTTCAAGGCCCGCTCCAATGTTTAACGTCTGAACCGCAGCTCCATTGACCCACAGTTTGGCTTCACCAGAACAACGGTCGTAAGATGTGCCAACAAACTTCCATCCACCCACGAGGCTGGCGTGCACTGACAAAGATTTGGTAGACGAGTAATCTCGTCTGTTGAAAAGGACAAAAAGGTTCCCGCTGCGGGTAACCCAGAAATGAACACCCCAGGTTGAACCTTTCTCGTAGTTGAAAAGCGGTCCGCCTTTACCATCATAGTAAACCCAGCACAGGATAGTCATCGAATATCGCACGTCTAAAGGTCCTCCAATCCAGTTGGGAAACTCGATGTAGCTGTTGGAGCTTCCAGAAAATTTATAAGAGTAGTTAGGTCTTCCATCGGGCCCTGGAGCCAGAGTAACCCCACGAGGAATCCCTTTTACCGCTCGGTTCTTAATCTCCTTGGTACCGTGCGCAGCATTGAGGGGGAAGAAGGCGACAGGATCTGGAACTTTGAATGAGTAAAGAATATTTATCATTATTTTTGAAGAAACTGAATTCTGATGCAATGGATCTATGAGGAGAATCCGACGATGGGTATCAGTCCGCAAATGAAAAGATAAGGTTTATAGTCATCCACTGTAGGATACAACAGGATCGCGTGTGTCACTATCTAATTTTACATGGCCTAATATTTATGCCTGTAGTTATGGATTTGCATATTAATTTTTTAATCACCCATTAAAAGAGATTCACAGCTTATAAACGTGTGTTTACACTCTAACTCTTTCTCCCTTTTCTTATTGACTGAAGTTTATGCGGAAACTTTAAACCAGCTTCGAAAAATATGGAATAAATAAGGCTATAATGTTAATCACTCAGTAGTCTAGCAATTATGTATATTTTAAAGAAGTGACGGCATTCAAAACTGAACTGCAACCACCGACCAACCTTTTTTCCTTGTTTCTTCTTTCTTGGATAAATTTTTTAGCTCTTGTGCAATCGCTTCCAGTTTTGTTTTCATTTCTTCGATTATTTTCTCGAGCTTGGGTCCAGCGTGAAAGCTGTAATAGTTGTTTATGTTGCAAGTAGTTTCCTTTGAAGGTAGGTTATTCTGGCTTTGTGTTGTCGCGGATTCTACCGTTTGTAGGTGCCACAGAAAGTAGCTGAAGCCAGCGAAAATCATTCTGTATGATGTTTTGTACTGTTACACCTCCCTCAGTCGTGTTTGAAGGAAATAGTGACGAGATATACAGCTAAGAACTGTCCTTTTATTTTACTGTTTTTTAAAGTATTCCACCAATAAAACTTCAAGAAGCTTTCACCTTGGCGGTAGAAATGTTTGAAAGGGCTATAACACGTGTCGTTGAATGTTCGTGTAAAAGCCTGTTTACCTGTAATCAAAAGCTCTTTCTTTAACTGAATAGATTATGTCACACGTAGAGTAACGTATACAAATTCCCTACACAGGGAATACAATTCTCAAACTACTCATACAAAAAAAACAACCAGAGATACATTTTAAGATCAGATATGCCTAAGATATAATTACTTAATTGGTTGTAAGCAGAAACCTTGAAACTCTCTGAACAGAGCATTGACAGCAAAGCGGCCAAATTGTCAGTATGAATCCTTAAAAGACCACGGAAAATAAATTATCTTCTGAATGGGTAATAATACGAAAATTTCGTTTCAACTCGAAACGCAATCTCTGTAGGTCACTTAAAGGCTTTTATTAGTGTTTGACGTAATTCGTTGCCCAATTTGAAAATTAAGTGTGGCAGGATCCAAAACTTTATTGTTAAGTCTTATAAGGCAGTTTTCCTGTCGAAGGCCGCGATGAGTTTTTAGACACTGAAATTTCTGTACGCATGGGTTAAAACCAGCAACACTGACATAAACGGTGAAGATTAGCAATGTTGGAATTGAAAAAGCATCGATTAACGAAAAAACATTTTTTGCGTAATGGAGAAGATATTGCGTTAATAAAAAAGCTGAAACCAGCGTTGATTACCTTGACGTTCTCAAGCATGCAAAGGAACTTGTGTTTTGGTCCTGAGACAATTTCTTTGTGATGATGATCTCTAAACCTTCCCCCGATGTCAAAGTTGTCCAATCCGACGGCGATCAAACAACCTTCGTTAAAAAACTCAGCCTTTGATACGATAAAGTAAAACATTAAAAGAAAAAATATTTCTTATTATTTTAAAATTAAAGGTGTAGCGACGAAACAAAACAAGGAAGTTAAAATGAAATTATACAGATGTCTCAGTACATATCTTGTGAACATACATGTAAAATGTGCATAAATTTCACATATGATTAATTCGCCTGTCCTGAAAAAAATTATGTTTCAAAATATTAAATACTTCCACAAGGAAAACGGTCGAAAACTTACCCCTTTTTGAGATACTGAATTATACGTGGTGAAAGACAAAAATTTACATTTTAGACGGTTTTTAAACCGAGTGATACGACTTGATCCCTATTGACTGCAAAATACTCATACCTCATTTCTAATGCGACGTGGACACTAGGATATTTTCTGCTGATAACCATAATATTAAATGACTACGGTAGAGCCGTCTGAAGGAAAGGGCCGAATTCAATAATTGTGCCACAGGATGGGAATATCTCTTCATGTAACACCGTGCCCATGATTAGTTCTCCGTCCATCACTCTCTTTCTCGTAAAACTGTCAGTCGGTTGATATATAAATAATTAAATAAATAAATTTATAAACGAATGAATGAATAAAGGGGGAAAGGCTCATAATTTGCCGCTGCATGGTCTCCTGATTCAAAGCAATTTGCGTGCTTTTTGTACTCTAAAAACGACGCCGTCTATCCAGTCTTTTGTTCGTTTCCTACATGAGACCCGTTCGTCTTCATTGGTACCTTTGGTTTTGGTGAACGTTCTAAAATACATTCACGAAGGAATGAAGAAATAATAAAAGTAGTCAAGAGAGATGTAAAGAGAGAGACTTGTTAAACAATAAGCAGCTTTGATCAAAGACAAAGATAATTTATGGGCAAATAACAAAGCAAATAAAAAAGACCTTTGGCTTGAAGAGACAAGTCAAATGAATAATCCAATCTCTACGTTGAATATACTGTTGCGTCGGTTATCACAATTTAATGAGACTTCCTTGTGTCCTTAAAGGGACTGGTTCACGATAACGCGCATGCGCGCCGTTTGGCTCTTCAGAATAAATTTGTTGGGTCAACACTAAATTCGGAATCGACATTACCGGTACAATCACTGAAAATCCTTCGTTTTATTCGGACATACGTCGCTTTGGCTGGTCTAGTTATACTTCGGTAGTGGTGATTAACGTGTGGTTGTGTCGTTTGACTGGTTACGCTGTAAGAAGACGCAAAAAATAATGTTTTGATCATGGAGGTTCAGAAGAGTATCGTGGCCGTCCGGCAACAGGACGTTCTCAAGAGTCTTAGGAGATAGAGAAGCTTAGCCTATCGATCTGGTATGGTTCTAGGAGTAGTGTGTGGCTTACGAAAAGAATACACGACACTTGGAAAGTGGTTAAAGGCATGAGTTCGTTCAACTTTGATTTGATTTTTGACTCCGACCTGTAGTTATACCGCAACAGGCCGCGTGATCTTCACCGATCTGGTACACTTGAAATGTTCCTTGTATCTTTGCTTTACGATCGTATATGTTTAAGAATTGATGTTTTTAAAATAAATTATTGCCTGAATATTCTGTTTATAATATAGTTTCTTTATGTGTGCTACTCGATAACATTTGTTTTGCGGAACACTGACCCGATGTAACGCGAATGAATTTGTTCATTTGCTGATAAGCATTTGAAATTTATGCTCAATTAAGGATAATCTTTATACTCATACGTTGTGTGTTTTTGTCACCGGTCAGGCGGTATTTGTAGGTATTTCAGGGTTTAAATAAGGCGAACTGAGAGAACAGTAATAAGATGTTTGTTTACAAATTTTGTTTGCCGATCGGTGACTGCTTTGTTAGCGTGGGTACGACCTCGTAAAAATACACGTTGGTAAATGTTTGTTTCAAAGCTGGACAGGGCTGTAAATCTTATTCTTATCGGCTGCAACATATAACTGAGGAGTAGCAAAGAATAAACTTGAATTATGGGGATAAATCAAATCAAACCAAATGCCCGGAAATACTCTCGCGTCGCGAACAATTAATTTGAATTTTGTAAATTTACTTGCGTGCATCTAACTCGCTTCCGATTGGTTGAAAAACAATCAGCTACTGTCAGAACTCACATATGCGCATTACCGTGAACCAGTCCCTTTAAAAACTTTTAGATGCAACTAATCATGTTAATTTCGAATGACTAATAAGTTGACAAACCCTCTGATCACTGATAAATCATGATACCCAAATATACTGTACTCTCCTCTTATAGGCTTTTCAGGGATACTAATTAACAGATAGTTGAAACTAAACATATCACGTCTAAGAATCCCAATTACAATGATGATGATGATGATCATTATTGTCTTTGAGGCCCGAAAGTTGGAAAGTACTATACACCACAGGAGCGCTTGTCAGTTGGGATTCAAAGGAAGGCTCCCTTAAGTATGCCCTTAATTATTGAAATGGATGGGGTTAAAATGAATAATATAACCAAACAAGCAAAGTTAATATATACAGAAACAACGCCCAGGACATAGCAGTAAGAGAGCGTTCATGCTTTAATTAAGTCCTTTTTTTAAATTTATATAAATACTCACTGAATTCTAAGCATAAAACCGATTTGTGGAACGATATTTAACTTTTTTGAAAATGTGCCTCCCCAAGAAAATTTAGAGAAGTAATTAACCTGAAACGCACGGATCATGTAATTTTCTACTTTCTCTTCAGTCAAGCGCCAGTTCTTTATTGGAACAAGAAGAGAGCCTAAGCAACAACGAAGGCAACGGCAGCGAAAACGTCACCCAAACAGTGAATTCTGGCTGTTTTAAAATTTACGCCCTTATTCCAACTCTTTTAATTTGTCCAATGTTAGCAATTTTTAAGGAGTTGAATTCTGAAGGAGTGTATCTAAGTTTACAAAAAGAAAAAGAAAATCGTTGTCTTGTGTTCACGTGCCCTCCACGTGAAATTAGGAAGTTTCACGTAGTATTCGTGCAGTGATGGCACAGAAATGTACAAAAAAGCGTGATGCACGTGCAAAGTTGTTGTTTGTCAATCTAAACCTACTGCTTTTTTGCCGTTCCAGTTGCTGTTGACGTTGTTATTACTTAGGGTCCTTAGTAGCATGGCTTATGGCGCTCAAATGTGAAATCACTCTCCTTTAGCCTGCGTGCAGGCGTCTTTTGTCTCCTATGTTCCACGCTGGCGAAAAAAAAACAAGGAGACGTCTACACTTAGATTAACTCTGCTTCAACCTTGAACAAAGTTGACTCTTCAACAGATTTATTATGCTCTCAACGATGATGTATATTTCCCCCATTAGGCTTTTTAATATCGACGACGCTACCAACTTCAACTTCTAGTAAAATTAAAAAAGAGAGTTGAAAGGGGAGTGGGGCCGATAAAAGCTTTCCCTGAGCAAGGAGGCAACGTAGCTGAATATCGCGAATGCAGTCAGCTACCTTTCAACGAATCCCGCACCTTGCAACCGATGTCTATTTCAAAAGTAAGGCAAGGGTGGTATCGTGAAAGCATTGTCTGAGTAACAGGCGTTTCTGGGCAAAGAGCGAAAAGGGGAGAAAGCGACACGTCAACAGATGCGTACTTAGAACCAGAAGGCTTGTTTGACAAAACTCTAACGCAAAACTGACAATTTTGGGCTTAGCTTCCATATCC
Source organism: Porites australiensis (assembly GCA_022179025.1). Lineage (NCBI taxonomy): Eukaryota > Metazoa > Cnidaria > Anthozoa > Scleractinia > Poritidae > Porites > Porites australiensis. The sequence goes on along the minus strand of BOPM01001006.1, from coordinate 60,509 downwards.
TTAACTTGCAGTTTTCAGAAAAAAGGCAGTTTAAACTTTGTACTAAATCCGTCTAGAAACCTACTCATTTGCGCTCACTTTAGAGTAATTGCAATATCGAACTACATAGACCTGAAGTCTTTTTCCAGTGCTGTGTCACTGACAAAAATCCAGCAGACGGCTACTTTAAGGGTGTCGGTCCTATGAAAATGAACAGCCTCGTGCCCTGACACTGGGCTTCCACCTATAGCTTAAAATCCAACATTCGTATTAATTCGTATTACTTATAAGCATAAAAGAAAATACAGAGAGTGTTATAATCCTTAAACTTTTCTAGCTAGACAAACGTAGAGCTACATATTTTAAATGTTCGTGTTACTTGAGTTTCACTCTCGTTTTATTGCTCTTATCTTGTAAGGAGAAGGAAACTGGACCAATGCTCGGCGAGGCTTAAGCGATGGTGCTTTTTGACCTTCCTCGGGCACGAATGTAAACTTGTGCAACATCCAAGACAAAAACATAAACAGCTCCATTTTCGCCAGCGGCTCCCCAGCGCACGTACGTCTTCCTGCACCAAACGGGTAGAAATTTCCTTTGTCTGTAATCCACTGGCCTTGATCGTCAATATGGCGATATGGGTCAAACACCATGGGATTTTCCCAGCATTTTGGGTCGAGATGCACTGACTCTGTGTCAACAAAGACGATCGTACCTTTAGGAACACGATAGCCGCACAGGGAGGTGTCCTTGAGAACACAGTGGGGTAATGCTTGTGGTACAATGTTTCCTAGTCGCAATGTCTCCATGATTGTAGCTTGGACGAGGGGCAGGCTCAAGCGATCGTCTAAGCACGGCATCCGATGGCGGCCCACCACTTCATCTAACTGTGCTTGAATATCTCTCTGATAGTGTGGGTACTGCACCAGAAACCCGATTGCCCAGCTTAGAGTGTCTGTGGCGGTTTCATAGCCTGCTGCGAACATGTCATTGATGGTATTAATGAGGTGGTCTTCAGACATTATGGCTGCCATGTCTCCCGAATTTTTGGCTAAGGCTTCATTCCGGGCATGCAACAAAGCTTCCATGAGATCTTCAGGTGTCTTCGTTGAATCAAACACCTTCTCGCTCTCCTTGAAAACCTTTCTTATAACCTCCAAACCATGTAGAATGTAACCAACCACCTTCTCGCACGATTTAAAAGGAAAATACTTTGAGAAAGGAAAGAAACCAAGAAAAACCATGGCTTTGACATCTTCTGTGCTTCTCGCGAACGACTCCACATCTGCTAACAAATCACCAACATTTTTGTCGCCTGTGTCAAATTGCTTACCGAATATTATTCCGCTAATTATGTCTGCGATGCAGGGTGTTATAAACTTAACAGGATCAAAGGCCTCTCCTTTTTCATTCTCGAATAAATTTAGTAACTTCCGAGTGGATTTACTGAGACGTTCTTCAATAAGGGGTATGTTGGAAACGTATTGTCTTATAGCTGAGACAAAAATGCGTCGGTGATACTTCCATGGTAAATTATCATCTCCAAAAATAATATCTTTTCCACCTGCAAGAGAGAAACACACACGCACACATTCAGAAATAAGGGGTACGCACTTTCGAAATGAACCAGGTTTAACAGCCATAAGGGTGATTTAGTTTGAAAACCAAACTCATAATTAGTTTCAGCCGAGCCTAATAGCGGAGATCTTGTTAATAATAATAATTTTAGTGCGCGCAGAGTTCAGTGGGTAATCAAATATGATAGTTTTTCGATACAATGAAGTTTGGTCATGTTATCACACCGTATACGTGAGATCCAAACGATCTTTCTCCGCCATCCATGTAAGCCAGTGTGGAATGTCACACTCGCTATGACCCTGTGGTAAACTGAAGTCAGATAAACAACAACGAGGACATTCAATTTAGGCCACCTTCCCGTAATTCTAACCCAGGTAAAATTTAATTCTGTTTACTCATCAATTGAGACTTTTTGCTTTGTTGTTGTAATCTAACGGTTACTAAAAGACAATTCATTTGTTGAAATTACTTTTCAAATGTAAAGACATGATTTTTATATCTGACCTTTCTTTTACACTAAGCTTAAATTTACCTGGCTGTTTAGATTTCCCAATCAGGTGGTAAATTGGGATCACTGATTTCCGAATTGTTGATAACACAATTCGCAGTTCATGAGTATAACATGCACAGAACGTTTTTGTACCAACTTGGTAGGATGATCTTGACACAAGAAATAACAGATACTTCCTGTCTTTTAAAAATGACTTTGGTCGACCTTGTGTCAAAGGAGTACTCAAAGGGGTTAAAGATCGAAATCCAGTGGCAGTTCGAGACATTCGGAAGTTCAATGTGAAAATTAAAGTCAAGTCCACTTACCAAGAGTCATTTTTCTAAAATAATATGTTTGTGGTCTTCCGCTGTAGTCAGCTGACCTTGTGACCAGAACTTCTTTCACGGCCTCAGGTGTTCCAGCGATAACAAACTTGAAACTTCCAAGTTTAAGAGAGAAAACTCTGCCATATTTTTTTTGGATGCTGTAAGAGTTAAAATTTAAATTCACCGTAAAGAAGTTAGATTAAAACCGTCCCTCGGCTCCCCCTCCCCACCTAACCAATTGCACAAATCAGTTTTGCAATAGGCGCTGAAAAAAAGGTCCGCACAAGGCGTCATAAGGCGAATTCTCTTCGCTCTAAATGTCAAAAGAGGCGCATGTGAAGGTGTTAGGAAAATGGGCTTGCATAGGACTTTCTTTAGTGTCTGCGTTAACGAAGATGGACCTTTCAGAGTTGGAGGTGTCAGTCGCCAGGCACAAAAAAAGGGGTTATATCTACATATGTAGTAAGGATTCATTTAGATCGACCCCTTCCACATCCGGATATTTTTGAATCCACAACTTTTTCTTTCCGGATACGGCCCCCGTGCACACGTATCTGGTGAAGGCCGGCATACCAATCGGCAACTTTTTTGAACCAGCTCACTAGAGTGGAAATTTTTGAATACGCTATGAATCGTATGGACGCTGAACCTGGTTATTTTTTAATCCGGGAACGTAACAAGATCGAGCCCGGTTCTTTACTATGAATCTCTTGTGCGAATATTGTGTTCAAGATGGCAACTTCGACTCATGCTCTGTTGCCAACTTTCCCAGAGGAGTCCTGGGTACTAGAGTGTACGTGTCAGACACGTGTGGATGGGCAAATTCGGTTTGAATACGGATACATGTGGACGTGGAAATTTCTTAATCCAGAAAGAAAAAGTTGCGGATTCAAAAATATCCAGATACGAGTGGATGGGGCCCCTATTAATGTTAACCGTTTGAGGTTATTGCCAAAGGCGTCAACATAACCGTTAAATTCGTCAGCATTGCCGTTTCGTTTAGTTACGTAATCTTTTATGTTTTGCTCCGTTGCGTAATCAATATTTACATTCTATACTTATCATGCACGAATGCCCAAATCAAACACGCAAAAAAATGCTTTCCAATCGTCAGAGGCCAAAGGGTCAGACTCTTATCATGCCGAACATCGCTTCTTAGAGCTAATTGACGTTAGCAGGCTAAACACATATACAGATAGCTTTAAGGAAATGACTTAGAAAACAGTACCCATACCAACATGTATTGTATTAACTACATGAATTTTTTAAGCGGAATAAAGTAGCCACCTGAAATACGTCTGTGTTCGCCGGCGAGTAATATGACGTCAATAAGTTAAAATAAAAACTGTCAATATCATTTTTCTGATGCCATGATATCAATAGGCTAATAGCGTGTTTTCACATGACTTCACAGCGGCCATATTGGTGTCCCAAAACAATGAAACGGCGGCCATGTTGGTGTCCCAAACCAGTCCTGTGGGAGTTGAACTCCTTTCTTATGCAAACGCTTTCTTTTGTTCCAATAAATTTGCGTAGATGCTTGCCACGTGAGTGAAAACACTCTATAGTTCAGTTTAATTGCTATCTCTCTACCAATAACGTAAGTCACGCACTCACATGACGAGGAACGAGGGAAGCATTTTCTATCAGTCAACATCATACCGATGTAAACTTTCTTGTCAAACATTACAGCAGTTGCATCTGTTCATGTTTGTATTCGTGTAATAAGGTTCAAGATTTATGAAAAGGAAATTGCTAAAGTTCATTCGACTGGGTTCTTTAGAAATGCTTGAATTTAAATTTATAGTCACATGTTCGATACGGCTTATCAGGGTGATTTTTCCTTTTACTTAATACAACGTTGATCAAGATACATGAAATTTAATGATAGGGAGAAACTTCAAAGTTCACTCACCAGCAACTACAATTCCTTCGCAAAATTCAGATACTGCAAAAGTGATTAGGATGTATATATCTCACCGACAAACTATTCAAGTACACTTCAAATTTTACTAAAAATTTATCAAAATATATTGGAACAGTAATTAGAATCAATTTTACCAGTAGGTGGACAACGGGTAGAACAAATGTAACATCTAAATGATCTCCGAGGGAATCCCTGCACTTAGAGTAAATGTCTTAAAACAAACTTGTTAGTGAACGGATTGATAGCAACTATGACCATGAAAGCCTGAAGAAATTTTCTGAATACCTTGAGATGGCGCTTGGAAAATCGTCAGCTTTCAGATCAAAACTCAGCAGGTTTCCTATAATTGGAAGATTTGTAAGCCTCGGCCCGGGTGGCATGTTTCTAAATTGATATAGCTCGTAGAGGAAATGCAGAACAAGTCCAGAGAGTAATGCGATAACTGCATTACCGACAGTTATGTATTGCACAACAAACCCCAACATGATGCGAGTAAAGTTGCGTGCTGAAGTGAATTGATATACGAGTTACTTTTCCTAAAGAACTCTAGCCACGTGGGTACTTCAATGTTACGTAACACGATTGTACACGTCAAAAGACAACAGCCGACACCCATAGCACTAACAATGCTGTTAGTCAAGCCATAATTTTTATTCCTCGGTAAGAAATTTGTAGTTACGTCGACAAACTGGAATAAGAAA
>BOPM01001006.1:38011-48011 GCA_022179025.1 Porites australiensis | reverse complement strand
GCTTCTGCTTTGAAACTGGAATAATAGTTACTCAGGGGTAATACAGTGTAAAGATTTGTAGAGAAAAACAACAAAAACTTGCAGATTTATGGCGAAAAATGTACTTTAAAAACGAACTAAAACATTCAGAACTCTCTGATCACGTGACTGATGACGTCATGTCCTTCTTTCGGTTACGAAAAAAATTGTCAGGTAGAACATTACTTTCCTGCAAATTTTCTCTGCCGTGTGATGAAACGTCAACGTTCTAAAGCCCTCGGCCTAGTTTCCCAACTTTTTCGCTCATGTTCATTGCCTCCTTAAATTTTAAATGCTCCACACAACCAAAACCTCAAATATGCCATTTTATTTTAACCCAATGAAATTTAATTATCTTCTTATGTCACATCTAGGGTGATGAGGCCATCAGTCACGTGACCATTGCTGAATTAGGGTTTTTTGCTGCTGTGACTGAGACGTCATCACCCTAGATGTGACATGAGAAGATAATTTGTGGCAAATGTTATCCTGTTGTGGTCTGACATTCTTCTAAGTATAAAATTGCCAAAGTTATAAAGCATTAACAAATTGCCTCAAAGGATTCTGGGATAATTTTTATGATAATTAACAACAATGCAATGCGTAAGAAAGAAAAATATCTGAACTTGATCAACGAAATGAGTAGAAATTACAGATGTGTGAGATTTATAAATCTCTCCATGAGTTCCCTTGGCGTTTTCTCCAATGAATGCTCCACTTTCTTAGACATGATGAATGACATTGGTATTGACAAAAAGCAGCAACGTTATATAATCAAGAAAATGATAAATATAGCCATTAGAGCAACATATTACATCTTTTGTTGTAGAAATAGGAACTGGGATAGCCCAGACTTAATGCAATCTTGATTTTTTTGTTTTGTGTTGTTTTTGTCTTTGTTTTTAATTTTTTTTTGGTTTTTGTTTTTTTAGTTTTTAGTTTTTAGTTTTTCTTTTTAATAATCCAATCTCAAGCAGCATTTGTAAATTGCCTATACGTAGCGAGATTTATAATTGTACGTTCAAAACCACAAATAAAGTTTCCATTATTGTTATATTATTCTTATTCTTAAAATTATTTAATGCGTCTGGATGCAACACCAAAGAATATTGTTTGTTATGATTACGAACTCAGACTGACTAATTGCCAGAGGTAATAGATAAGTTAATAAGTTTCAAAATTTTAATATAACATACACTCAGATAGGTTCCTGTGTATGTGCTTTTCAGTTTATATCCATCATTAGACGAGAGAATTGAGAAATATTACTTCTGCCAATGAATTTTAAAGTTTAAAGTCCTAATGACGTCACATATGACGTTGCGTTAATCAAACTATACCTAGATGTGATAAATTATAAGTACATACTGTCAGAATCAGGAACAGTTTAAAACTTACATTTAAGACAAACCTCCGCAGCCGCCTTTCACGATCTCAAGAAGTTGATCATGAAAAAAATCCAGATGTAAATAGGGCCAAAAAGACACCCTAAAACTTGTCCATGGCCAGGGTCTTTTGTCTTTGGTTTGCCAGGAACTGGAGTTAGAGAGACGTCAAGTCGTTTTATTTCTGGTCGTGTGTCGTCCATAAATCTTTCTTTAGCTCTCTGATGACAGACAGTACCGGCGCCTTTCGTGTTAAGCTGCAAGGGGAGACTAAGGGTAATTGACTTTTTGTCCCTCTATGGCATGTTCACCTACCTTACGTTTTCAATGTTTGCAGGCAAAACAAACATCAATCAATCTTCAATAAAAATGGCGCAAATAGGAGTAGCATTTTCTGGAATTCGGTCAGCAGCTTTCTGTTCAGGAGCCCTACGGAGACTTCTTCAAAAGAACGTTAAGATAGACTTTCTGAGCTGCGTTTCTGGAGGCGGTTACACAGGATCCGCTTACGTTGATTGGAAATATAGACATGATAAAAAGGATGACAAGAAATGGCATCAGGATTTTTTCAACCACATGAGGCAAGAAGCAGGGTTAATCTGTCATTGTCAAAGGCCATGTAAAGCTGTCCTGGAGTCTATGGCTTTAATCGCTGTTCTAATCTTTGTGTCTGTTATTGTACCTACGCTTCTCTGGGCTTCGATAGCGTTTCCTTTGGCTTATGTTATAGACTTCCTATTTGGCAGCATTCTCAGAGGTGCTGATCAGTCGTGTTCCCAACAAATTCAAAACAACCCAAACATAACCATCAAACAGTGCAGGGAAGAGCAAAGGTCGCCAGACGCGATTTTTGATCGATATGTCTTGTTCATGACACCCGTCTTGGTTGCCTTTCTGTCGCATGTTCTTAGCGGTTGTATTCCAAGGGCAAAAAAGCTTTTTCAATTTTTTACTTATTTTTGCGTCATCTTCTTCGCACTTGTCTTTTTTCCTTGGTTCATAAATGATTTTCTTCATGTTCTTTCAATTTGGATGAAAATTTTGGTTCTTGTTCCTCTGTTTTTCGTTTGGATTTCTTTTCCTCTTAACCGCACAATTGCCACACTTATGATTGGCATATACATTATTTCGTTTGTTGTTTTCTGGCGAGTCTACAAGGAGAGTGCTTTGGGTTTTGTATTTGACGAGAAAGAGTTCGATTTGCTGCTGGGAATATCAATACTATTGCATTGGATTGGTCCTCCGATGGTTACCATTCAACAACGCCTAGGACACGTCTATGTAAGGTACGATTTTCAAAAGACATTATTAACTTTTTCTATAGGAACTGTTGAACCAGTCTTAGAACAAATGTTAGAAAAAATACTGCCTTTTTGTGGTGTTGTTGAGAAAGGCGAGGAGCAGGATTGCAAATTCTAAGTGTCCCGCGTTTGATCAAGCCGTTATGAGATCTTTTAAACGGCATTAAACAATCATTGATGCAATGTTGAGTTAGTCGCTATGAAATTGGAAAGAATTACAGTAACCTCCCCCAATTGGTCACCAGCTCTATATTACACGGACGCCTTCCTAAAATTACCACTTAAAATTATCCACTGCGATTCTTCAGTCGTTTTTGTTTGACTCTCCATAATGCAAACACCGATATTCATCTAAGACAGACACTCCGGTCTCAACTATCCAAGTTGCCAAAGCGCCCACAGTGAGTTGCCTTCGCACTTAAAATTTTGTGTTAGCATAGGGAGGAGGGGTTATGATTGGGTAACTGTTCATCCTGGCGCGTAACCCGCCGAAATTCACCTCGTAAGAGTGAAGAGCAAGTCCGTCACCTAGGACCCCATGCCGTGCTGTTAGTAGAATCCAACTATAAAAAAAATATAAATTTTAGTGGAATTTGTTTTTGCAATTTTTTGCTTCTGTTACTGAATCTTTAAGGGAGTTTTTATTTAATTTTCGCAATTCACATTCTCTTCATGGCAGGTGGATTATCCAGCTGTAGGAAAGTGTGGATGCGAGGGAATCAGCTGGCGTAACCTTTTCCTTTACTGTCCAACCTGCTACCAGCCAAATGGTCAACTGGGAAACATAAGGTCCAACCAAGCTTTGACGTTAGATGATTTAGATGAGTTTACACCGACGTACATAGGGTGTACTACGAGTAACCAGTGGAAACGAAGCCCTTCTCCTAGAGAAGCTCACTACGAAGTCCTTACCATGAGTTCGCAAAGTATTGAGCGTCTTTACCGCCGTCAGAGTGAGGGGCAACTACATGGAAAGCTGATGCCTGTCGATGTGCATCTATCTGATGTGGTAGCTACATCTGCGTCGGCGCTCAACTATCACATGGGAAGCATGCAGGGCGATGAGGAACCTTTCAAAGACTTAAAAGTACTACTTGGGTTGTCAACTGGCTCATCAATCGTCTCCGATGAAAGACACGAGAGAAAGAGGCCCTTCTGCGTTCAGGTAAGGATTTTCATTCAATAGGATATATACATTGCATTCTACTTTTTTTTTTTCAGCGAGGACAAGAGTAGATTACCAACCAGCAAAGTTGATACGGTGTGGGTACTAGGCCAAGGACGCGCGGGGAGGGGGGGGGGGAGAGTTTCTTGGGGACTGGGGCCCTCTCAAAGTTATGACCGCCAATTACTTAGCGACGTTTCCTCCATTTGTTTTCTGGAATATTCGAAACTCGTCGCAGCCTGTACGTCAACGTTGACGTTTCGCTTTCAACCCAGGTTTGACAGCCAGTTCGGCGAACTTTCTATTTGTGCATAGATCAATTAAATCAGTACTTAACTCAGCATTATTTCATCAAAATTATTATAATATCAGTCAGTGTGATCCAGGCTCTAGGCTAAAAAACAAATGAAATCATCGATCGCGATGAAGGCGCAGCTATTTCATGATTGTCACCGGACACGTTCCTATCGTTTTATAACTTAATCACATTTAGAAAAGTAATGGGATAGCCACATAAAGGTTTGGCCAATAAATTGAAAGGTATGACTTCTAAATGGCGCCACTTTAGGTCATTATGTTGAAAAAATGATGTTAACCTTATTCTGTGAAAATTTGTGGGCCCTATCATTTGCGAAGATGAGTGAAAGATGGGGGAGGCTCCGTTACTTCCCCGGACCTGGGAGCGCCAAAAAAAGCCCAGTCTCAATAGGTTTGAGACAGACGTTTTAGCTTCTTAGACTCTCAGGTTTTTATTAGTTATTCACCGGTCGCACCAAAAAGATTAACTTAACGCGTTAGGGCACAGTAAAATTTTGAGCAACTCCTTACGAAATGAAAGTGGCGTCGGTAAGTACATGCATTGACTTTGGGACGCTTGTGAACCCAGCGAAAATCAGGCTCATTCAGATCCTCAATTCCAAGATTCGTCTACCACAACAATTTCAACATGTAAGTACATGAGTGATAACATGTTATTTTCACAAGTGAAGAATCAAGTTTTCGGGCGAAAGCTCACTTGGTATTTCATTGTTGTTTATATAATAAACGATAATAACGACTCCTAGTTCATCCAAGAAAACGTCTGGAAAAATTAGCTTTAGTATAATTATAATTATCAATTAACCCTTCACTGGGAATCTTGCCCTCACTGATGTTTTTTTTTTTTCTTTTAGATTCTGCCGTTCTTGATGGAGATGCTCCGTGGAGTTCCTTTGATAGTTTTGTTTGCAGCTTATCTTCGTACTCGCAATGGAACGTACATATTAGCTGGATTTCTCGTAATATTACTCTCTACGATCGTTTTTTCATTGATAGCACTTGTACCCACAGGGAGTAAGCATCGCGGAAGACTGGAGAGAATCGCCAGGTAAGTATGACGCTTATTAATTACGAGGAAGAAACTTGTGTCAAATAGAGTACAATCTACTGAGTATAAACAAGCTGTTTACGTCGTTTAACTATAGTCACTACATTTCAAAGATTTCCATATAGGTCCCCCTGAGCGCCAATAGCTTAGTTTACGTTTTGAGCTTTCTTTAGTTTCGCGAGTCTCGGAACTCTGACAGAATCGAATAGCCCTGAAAAATCATCTCCTGTGTTTTATTTGACAATTCGAATAATGAACCAAATAAAAACAAATTTATATTCAAAATGAATGAACTAATTGATACCTAAAGAACACAACAGTTTTACAATCAGTTCTTTTTTTTTGCAATGATCATCACTTGATGTTCATCCTTCCTGGGTATTATGTTACGAAACAATTTAATGACTGCAAAATCATGGCTTGCCACCAAGCGCTACACCGGTATCGCAGAGGTCAGGGTTCCAGTCCCAGTTTTCAGGCTTTCGTTCTGCAACTGCTTTTTGAATTAAGACACAACTTTTCTGCAATGATCTCCTTTGCATTTGTTAGATGGTTTACTATCAATATCCCTGTTGTCACTTACGTGCGCAACGCGCTGCAAGTTACCAACCAAGGTCCCAATCCTCCCGCGGTTCTATATCTGAGTGATGGAGGCCATATTGAAAACCTGGGAATTCTGCCTTTGTTAAAGAAGAGGCTGCAGAAAATTGTGTCCATAGATGGTGGACAGACGATCCTAGACGAAGATTATGGAAGGATTCTTTTGGAAGCTTTAAATATGGCGAGGAAGAAGTTGGACTGCTCATTTTCAGGAATGGATGGACGAGATATTGCTGAAGATATTCGAGAGAAGTTTGTTGAGAGAATGCCTGGATCACAGCCATCAAGTGTGTACAGGTGTGTATCAAAACTGTCGGAAATGGGTATGAAAAGAATGTGAAATGAATGCTCGAACAACGAGCTCGCTAGCTGCACATTGAATGATTTCCTACCCCAGTAAAATGAGTTGCTTAATTCGTCAGTTGCGATCAAGTAAGAGGCATTTTTGTCCGCCTTAATTTTCTTTTCCTTACGCAATAATAAATGAAATAGTTTCTTGAATTCTTTGGTACCTGCATAGGTTTTCTTTGGGGTAGAAGTAAAACCCGGAAAGGGTTCGGTTGTATAAAAAGATCCCACTCGACATGGAATTGATTAAAACGAATAAATAATCTTACATCATACCTCGAACCGTAAGCTCAATTTGGCTTCGATATTACTTTATCTTGTACTGCACAAGAGACGTCACTTCCGCTTTTTTGTCTAAAACGTTATGTGAATAACGCAAGCTTTTATTTGCTTCTATCAAATTCTTAATACCCCTGCGTTTAACCACGATCTCAACGGCATATTCCGTTCAACGTATAATTGAGTGAAGCCTGCTGTAAACATTCCATGCCATGTCATGCAAAATGGATATGTTAATCCAATCTGAAAGGCTGTTTCCTAAATAAAACGAAAGTTAAACCCATACAATAAGATGAAAAAAACTGGCATGGAAGCCAGTCCTGTCTGCAGAGTCGGGGCAGAGTCATCCATTCCTCTGCGAGAGGAATGCAGGTTTTCACACGTTATATAATGCCCCTTGTTTGCAACTAACACCTTTTTGTATCCCTAAATTTGCCAGATTCAAAGTGCAATACTACCAAAAAAATAATGACAGTGAAGGGAAAACCAAGGTCGGGGAAGGTGAAATTCTGTACATTGCTCCCAGACATCCTAGCAAAGCTGTGAAAACTAAAGAGTATGTGACGTGGAAGGACGCACTGTATGACATAAGTGTTGAACTACCTGCAGATCAGTGGGGAAACGGGCCCGAATTAAAGGCCGAAGAAGCCAACCGATTAACATTTTGTTGCTGCGAATGTTGCCATGGAAATGCATGTTGTGGTTTCTCTGAAGCGGTGTGCGAGGCCTTTCCTCAGCATTCAACAAATAATCAGTTTTTTACTCCAAGTATGTTTTCAGCTTATCACAGGGAAGGTTACCGTGCATGTATGGAAGCTAAAGTAGAGGAGTTTCTGAATGAAGAATCCAACTCTTCCCCCTCAGCAGCATTCATGGTCTAATTATGGGTTTCACTATTTAATGGCAGTGATGTATGTATGTAACATTTCAGTAGCAGGCCAGTATGAAAACGGCATATGTATCGTTTGACCTGATGGGAGGAACAAAAAGAGCTCTTGACTTCTGGCTTTTCTGTGGTACATAACGATTATTTTCAATCCATTGCAGTTAACAGAGATCTGAAGAAGAAAATTCTGTTTTTTGAAAGAGTTGTTACGTTTTGTCAATTTCGGCCTCTAAAACCCTTTTCAAGATCGAAAAAAGGTTGCAAGGGAGCCCTCAGCCATGAGAAGTCACGTGAAGGCCCAACAAGCTTCTCCTCATGCCCAGTTTCGCTAGAATATTTTTACGGTTGACCTTTTATGACCGATGTTAAAAATTCCTGTCTATAAATACATAGACTGCGAGAATGTCGTTGTTTGCAATCGCGCTGACTGGGATGAGAACCAACCACGTTTGCAGGGTCCTCCTACTTCCACTCAGGGAGACGAGAAGGAGAAGACCCTAGGGACGGGGTTGGGCTGAGAACTAGACGGATTTTTATATAAGAGAAAGGAGGACTGCCAGCAGTCTATTAAATATTCAGTTTTATTACTCACTCTTGTTGTTTTAAAATTAAAATACAGTTTCGCACGTTTCACCCAGTAATTTTGTCTACCTACATTATCAGTATTAAAATCCACAATAGATCGAGAGCGTGTGTGAGGGGCGAGCGGCAAGCTTCCCGCCGCTCAAAAACGTTAGAATCTTGCACATGCCGTAGTTAATTTGCTAAGACTTGTATTTTATCACAGTAGCGAAATGCTTTCAAGACAAATCATCATTTGATTCATCACTGAACAAAAAAACCGGATCTCGCCCGATGATAAGATCAACTCAGCCCATTATTCGATTAACGACAAAAGGTTTGGGATAGTGTTCAGGGGTTGAACCGATCCTGTCTGATTCAGATTTTGTCAAGGGCCCTTTTGTTGGTCAGGCCTGAATTTTTTCCTGTTCTTTTTTCCTGTTCGACCGATTGGGCTGTTTATTTAACTATCTCCAGTTTCACATCTTTATCCGCAGTTCAAAATACGATTCATTACATATATTTCCATTCACCATTCATTCCTTTATTTCTCATTACAATGCCTGCGCATTGAATTATTTACCAAGCATTCTCAAAACAGGGAATGGGCTTGGATAAAACGCTTTCATTCACAAAAGAACCATGCGACTTACCGGAGTTTTTAAAACAGCAGTGTTCTGTCGCCCACACCGATGGTGGATACATGTAAACTTTCTTCATGAATAGGCGAAAAAACGCTGGAGAAAGTCACACATGTATCCACCATCGGTGCGGGCATAATAACTTTCATGCAACTAGCAAACGTAGCAATTATTATACTGCACAACATTTACGGTTACCAGAACTTTATTAAAAAAACAACAACAAAAACAAAACTACAGGAAATATAAACTGCCAGAATGCTCTTCAATTTGATGCCATGAAATCTACTAGGTTATTGCTCTCTCTAGGATCATGCTGAGTGGGAGAAAAAAAGAAAAATATCACTATGCCTATCTACAACACGACTGACATAGAAAATATGAAATCAGGAGACATTTTTATAATTACAGGAAAGGAGACCGACCCAAGAGATTCGGAAGGATAATGCAGAGGAAGCTGAAAATTTTGTGCAACAAATAAACTTGCGAGGAATCGCTAGAATCTCTCAATAGGAAACAAACTCTTAAGTAGCAGTAGTTGAATAAAAACTATTGAAATGTTTTTCTTTTAAAGTGTTAGTTGAATGGAAAGAAAACCAGGATCTTCTTTGTGACAGTATTCAATGTCCATGAACAAGAGAATCAGTGAGAGCTTCTTAATGGGTGACCCTAAAACCGCAGCAAACTTTCAATTTTTTTTATTATTCGGTTAAAGTCCTTAACTGTTTTTTTTTTTTTCCCGCAAGGGAACTTTGTAGCTTTCTTACCTGAGACACGTTTTTGTATCGTTTGTATCTGGTTCTGAGTCAAAGCTTTGTTGAAGAGCTGCATTTGAGCTATTTTTCCTTTGAAAAAGGGGGTACCCTGCCATAGGCGTACGGGAAATTTTTTGCCAGGGGGGGCGGTAAACCAATTGCCCAAAAAAATCTCGCAGGTTGCCCAAATTTTTACGAAAGAGTCGGAAAGAAAGGAGGGCCGTATTACAACAACGTAGGCCGTACTGGCATATGAAGGTGGCTCGATACAATTATTTTCAGGGTCAATACCAAGTTTGAGTATTAACTAAGTCGCCATAAACAAGCATTTGGAAAAATTGCCACCACAGTTGTATTAAGATGAAAATTTGTCATGATCAGGGTTGCGATGACATCGGAGTTGTCACAACAACGAAATGACGCCATTACCTATTTTACTTCAGCAATAATTCTCGGCATTGGGAACCTTACAAAATCTTTCACAGGAGCTTTTTTCTTCAATATGGTCGCCTCGATGTTCGTGAAGTTTAAGCAACTTTTGTAAGAGCGTTATCGAGATATTTTGGGGTGAAGTTTTCATCGTAATAAATACGGTAAGAAAAGGAGTATCTTGATGTTTGGCCGTTATCTGTAGAAAACGAGGCGCTTTTGACATGCAATTTAACCTCATAGTAGTTTTAATCTATTTAAAAACG
>BOPM01001006.1:17219-31126 GCA_022179025.1 Porites australiensis | reverse complement strand
GGGGGGGGAGGAAGAGTTTCTTGGGGACTGGGGCCCTCTAAAAATTATGACCGCTAATTACTTAGCGACTTTTCCTCCAATTGTTTTCTGGAACATTCGTAACTCGTCGCACCCTGTACGTCAATATTGACGTTTCGCTCTCAACCCAGGTTTGACAGCCAGTTCGGCGAACTTTCTATTTGTGTATAGATCAATGAAATCAGTCCTTAACCCAGCATTATTTCATCAAAATTAACAGTCAGTGTGATCCAGGCTCTCGGCTAAAAAGCAAATGAAATCATCGATCGCGATGAAGGCCCTACTATTTCAAGGATTATGATTGTCAGCAGACACGTTCCTGTCGTTTTATAACTTAATCAAATTTAGAAAAGTAATGGGTTAGCCGCATAAAGGTTTGGCCAATAAATTGAAAGGTATGACTTCAAAATGGCACCACTTTAGGTAATCATGTTGAAAAATGATGTTAACTTTATTCTGTGAAAATTTGTGGGCCCTATCATTTGCGAAGATGTGGGAAAGATGGGGGAGGCTTCGTTACTTCCCCGGACCCAGGAGCGCTAAAAAAGCCCATTCTCAATAGGTTTGAGACAGACGTTTTAGCTTCTTAGACTCTCAGGTTATTATTAGTTATTCACCGGTCGCACCAAAAAGATTAACTTAACGCGTTAGGGCACAGTAAAATTTTGAGCAACTCCTTACGAAATGCAAGTGGCGTCGGTAAGTACATGCATTGACTTTGGGACGCTTGTGAACCCAGCGAAAATCAGGCTTATTTAGATCCTCAATTCCAAGATTCGTCTACCACAACAATTTCAACATGTAAGTACACGAGTGAACACCATATTTTCGCATTTCATCCTGACCATGTCGTTCTTCGCAGTTCAACTGGAACATAACATTAAATAAACGATAATAACGACTCCTAGTTCAACCGAGAAAACGTCTAGAAAAATTAGCTTTAGTATAATTATGATTATCAATTAACCCTTCACTGGGAATCTTGCGCTCACTGATGTTCTTTTCCTTCTTTTAGATTCTGCCGTTTTTGATGGAGATGCTCCGTGGAGTTTCTTTGATTGTTTTGTTTGCAGCTTATTTTCGTACTCGCAATGATATGTACATATTAACTGGATTTCTAGTACTATTCCTCTCTTCGGTCGTTTTTTCATTGATAGCGCTTGTACCCACAGGGAGTAAGCATCGCGGAAGACTGGAGAGAATCGCCGGGTAGGTATGACGCTTATTAATTACGAGGAAGAAACTTGTGTCAAATAGAGTATAATCTACTGAGTATAAACAAGCTGTTTACATCGTTTAACTATAGTCACTGCATTTAAAAGATTTTTCATATACGCCCCCTGAGCGCCAAATAGCTCAGTTTACGTTTTGAGCTTTCTTTAGATTCGCGAGTCTCAGAACTCTGACAGAATCGAATAGCCCTGAAAAATCATCTCCTGTGTTTTATTTGACAATTCGACTAATGAACCAAATAAAAACAAATTTATAATCAAAATGAATGAACTAATTGATACCTAGAGAACATAACAGTTTTAAAATCAGTTTCTCTTTGCGATGATCATCACTTGATCTTCATCCTTCCTGGGTATTATGTTATGAAGCAATTTAATGCCTGAAAAATCATGGCTTGCCACCAAGCGCTACACCGGTATCGCAGAGGTCAGGGTTCCAGTCCCAGTTTTCAGGCTTTCGTTCTGCAACTGCTTTTTGAATTAAGACACAACCTTTCTGCAATGATCTCCTTTGCATTTGTTAGATGGTTTACTATCAACATCCCTGTTGTCACTTACGTGCGCAACGCGCTGCAAGTTACCAACCAAGGTCCCAATCCTCCAGCGGTTCTATATCTGAGTGACGGGGGCCATATTGAAAACCTGGGAATTCTGCCTTTGTTAAAGAAGAGGCTGCAGAAAATTGTGTCCATAGATGGTGGACAGACGATCCTAGACGAAGATTATGGAAGCATTCTTTTGGAAGCTTTAAATATGGCCAGGAAGAAGTTGGACTGCTCATTTTCAGGAATGGACGGACGAGATATTGCTGAAGATATTCGAGAGAAGTTTGTTGAGAGAATGCCTGGATTACAGCCATCAAGTTATAGGTGTGTATCAAAACTGTCGGAAATGGGTATGAAAAGAATGTGAAATGAATGCTCGAACAACGAGCTCGCTAGCTGTACATTGAATGATTTCCTACCCCAGTAAATGAGTTGCTTAATTCCCCAGTTTTGATCAATTAAGAGGCATTTTTGTCCGCCTCAATTTTTTTTTCCAAGGCGCATAAATGAATGACACAGTTTCTTGTAATCTTTGGTACATGGGTTTTCTTTGGGGTAGAAGTAAAACCCGTGGAAAGGTTTCGGTTGTATAAAAAGATCCCACTCGACATAGAATTGATTAAAAAGAATAAATAAACTTAGTTAATACATCACACCTCGAACCGTAAGCTCAATTTGGCTTCGATATTACACTCATTTATCTTTCACCGCACAAGAGACGTCACTTTCGCTTTTTGGTCTAACACGTTATGTGAATAAACACAAGCTTTTATGTGCTTGTATCAGTCTAAATACCACTGCGTTCAACCACGATCTCAACGGCATATTCCATTCAACGCACAATTGAGTAAAGCCAGCTGTAAACATTCCATGCCATGTCATACAAAATGGATAAATATGTTAATCCATTCTGAAACAAAGGCCGTACCCTAAATAAAACGAAAGTTAAACCCATACAATAAGGTGGAAAAAATTTGCATGAAAGCCAGTGTTGTCTACAGAATCATCCATTCCCCTGCGAGAGGGATGGTTTTCACACGTTTCATAATGGCGCTTGTTTGCAACTAACACCTTTTTGTATCCCTAAATTTGCCAGATTCAAGGTGCAATACTACCAGAAAAACATTAACAGTGAAGGAAAAACCAAGATCGGGGAAGGTGAAATTCTGTACATTGTTCCCAGACATCCTAACAAAGCTGTGAAAACTAAAGAGTATGTGACGTGGGAGGACGCCCTGCATGACATAAGTGTTGAACTTCCTGCAGATCAGTGGGGAAACGGGCCCGAATTAAAGGCCGAAGAAGCCGACCGATTAACATTTTGTTGCTGCGAATGTTGCCATGGAGATGCATGCCGCGGTTTCTCGGAAGCGATGTGCGAGGCCTTTCCACAGCACTCAACAAATAATCAGTTCTTTACTCCAAGTATGTTTTCAGCGTATCACAGGGAAGGTTACCGTGCAAGTATGGAAGCTAAAGTAGAAGAGTTTCTGAATGAAGAATCCAACTCCTCCCCCTCAGCAGCATTCATGGTCTAATTATTGTTTGCACTATTTAATGGCAGTGATATATGTAATTATGTATCATTTCAGTCGCGGGCGAATATGAAAACGGCATATGTACCGTTTGACCTGATGGGAAGAACAACTTAGATTTAACAGTTTCAAATTGTCTGTTTTCGAAATTTCAAATCCTAAGCATATTTTTAGCTTTCTTACAATTGGTTTGCGAGTTAATTATAATACGTAACAAGCACCAATTCATTTAATTCAATAACTCCTCATATTCTGACTCCAACGTTTAAGCAACCTCGTCCCCAGGGTCTTCTCGCTTTCCAATATGGCGGCGACAGGAGAGAAGACCCTGGCACACAGCGAACTAAAACGATCGCTGATTGGTGCATTCCATAGCGCGTTCATACGTGCGCTCTCATTGGTTTATTCCTTCCAAAACAAAGATGGTTAACCTTTGAGGGCTTCGTAGAGGCTGAGAAGTGCTTTCTTCAGTGTTTGAGACCTAAAAGGTGGACAGAATTCAGGTCTGATTGTTCGGAAAACTGTGACTGTACCGTTGGAAGGCAAAGATTCGAATATAGTGATATCTGGTAATCGCTGGGAATATTATAACGCGTAGAGGTATTTCTGTTACTCGTGCTATTTGGTTTGTGTGTTCCGAAAATTACTAAAGATTTGTTTCTTTAATTCCCGATTTGTGAAAGAATACTTGCAAGGCTTCAGCTTATCAATAAATTTAGCTGCCCGTTGCAAAGGTGTAGTATTGTTCTGCCTTTTGTTTTCTTTGAACAAAAGCTGTATGCATAATATTATTAATGTATGGGGTTATACGGAAATCTTGCATAATCTGCGCTTTGTCTCAGCAGTTTTTTGTCAAGTGAAACATTCTTTTCATTTGATCGTAACATTCATGGGCCTAACCTGGCCTTCTTTTAATTTTTCCACTGTGATTTTGAAGGGGGACGAGGAGCGAGAGAGGCAGATGTCGAAACAAAACTAAAAATTGAAGCCAAACATAGTGTCGCTATCATTTGATATTTTTAATCCTGACTTTTCATTTATTCAGTTTTTAGTGTCACAATAATGATAATTTATTATTATTTGCTCATTTCATTGGCAGTAAAATACAGCTAAATACAGAGACATTGGGAAAATAAACTGTTTCCTTTCTCAGAAATGAAAAACTTACATATTGATGTATTGAAGCTTGTGGGATTTCTTTCTAGTTGCAAAAATAAAATAAATGAAAGCACATGATGTCTTTTATTTTATCAAGTTGAAAACAGTGATCAGCCCATTCAAGGAAATCTGACAGTCTTGGATTCTCAATTTTGCGCCATGGATACCGCATTCTGGATTCTTTGTCAGTGGAACATGGATTCCGGATTCCAGTTATAAGTGGGATCCAGAGTACTTTAGGACCTTTATTCCAGATTCCAAGAGAAAAATTTCCCAGATTCCAGACATGGGGTGACAGTGACCCCAAGATAAATATGTTTTCTGTCAAACTAAAACCTGTCAATTGAGCTTCTAATTACTGTAGGCTAAGTGTGCATGTTGTTCTTGTCACTATATCCTTGAAAAGGGGGTTTGTGGACCAGGTGAAAAAGTGGCTGGTACTGTAGTATTCCAACACCAGCTGGGTATGATTGTGAAGCAGCTATAATTCAGTTCTAAAACTTGGATTTAAAAAAATAAACTACTTCAAAGGGTGCATATATCACTATCCACTGAATAAACAAGAGCGGAAGGGGCCTGGAGCATCTCGATCATGGGATTTTTCATGTCGGGATGCAAAGGCTTTTGAAGTGTTTTGTGCCAGAGTCCCCATTAGCATAGTGAGCTTTTAGTTGCCTAGTCATGGCCAATGAGTTTTAGGTCACGTGGTCCCAAGCGAAATAGTGAAACAGTTTCCCTCCAGTTTGCCTAAGATAAGTCACCGAAATGAATTGACCAAGAATTAAGGCCTTGGAAAATGCCACACAGGGACAAGGCAAGGCTTTTAGCTTGTTTAGGTGTTGCGGTGTGAGGTTGCAGCTGTTAGATGTGCTGGCTTAAATACTTTCCAAGTCTACTTTAAGGTGTTGGTTAGTCTTAGTAATAGTGTCTGTATTATAATCATATCGTCAGAAATAATCAGATTAACCCAACTATTAAACTGATAATCGATTATAGTAGATTATAGTTTTGTGCCCCCTGTGTGCCACTTTCAACACTGAAAATAATTTTGTAAGTGAACAAAACAAAAAACCTACCCTGCAAGCAGAGGCTTATCTGTCACATAGTTAAACCAACTAAACATCATATAAACTAAATTAAGACCCCATCAAAAAGACAACACAGGTGTATTAATGTCCTTATTTGTCAACAATGTTTTTGTGAATTTTCCACAACAATCAACTGAACATTTGTATAAGCAATACTCACTTTGCTTTAGGTTTCTGATGCTTTATAGATTATGATCGATAATCAGCACACCACTACCAAGTCATGTCTCAATTAGAGTACGAAAGGGCCCATCTGACGAGCAAAGCATGTTTGACTTAAAACATCTATTATCTCCAAATGAGATAGGAACTTTTACTGTGCACATGACTCAGATAGGACTATCAAATTTTTGAACAACTGGAGTCTAGCCTTTAGTCAATTTGCACATTGACATGGCAAAGTGCAGCCCCAAGTAATATGTCAAATAAACCAAAGTCAGGGATTAAGGAAGTTTTTGCTCTGAAAATCAAATCTATTTCAAAGTGGAGAATACATTTTGGATTGCTATATTAGAAACAATGGAAACACTCTTCACCTTTTGCTAGCTATTAAAGCGGGGTTAATGCTTTTTTTTACATCTGAGAGGCAAAAAAAAACCAATAATAACAACATCTTAAATCCTCTATTAAGGCCTCCTCTCTCAAATAAGCCCTCCTTTTCAGTGAAAGAAAGTTTTAACAATAAGCCCCCGTCTTTTTTAACCCCCATCCCACCTTCCCCCCTTTTCTTATTCTTCACTAATAAATAAGAGACTGTATAAATCAATGAAAACTGTAAAGCTTTCTGTGGACCGATCCAGGATGATTTATTCACCAACTGGAAGTTCGGATTTGTTTTTGATCCTCGGCTGCTTGACCTCCAACCTTCTTGTACTTGGGCTTTTTCACTTGGCATTTTTTTGGGGGGAACTAATACCACCGTCTTTGCTAGATTAAATAAGGCCCCTATCTCTATTGCCCGGAAGCACTGTGAACGGGGTTAGATATCAAAAGCCAATAACAAAGTCTAAAAACTGTGAAGTAGATGAAGATTGACAATAATTTTATTACCTGTACCAGTTCAAGTGACAAAATATCCAAACTGACCAAGGAACTGTTTAATTTTCAACCAAAGTTTCCTCAAATTATATTAACAAAATAGTGTTCTCTGGTTCTTGTTTTCAGAAAAAAAAATTGTTTTTTTACATATCAGAGTTCAGTTAAAATTTGTGCAGATAGAAAAACAATAGTCAAAAACCTCATGAAGATCTGTAACAAAACTGACGATAACTTATCAGCTTAAAGTGTCTGCGACTCAATTTAATGCTTAGTTGAATTTCGGAGCGGAAGAGGTCTTAGAGCGTCATGACAGAAAATTCCCTGGCTTCAGAGGTCTGTTCTCGAAATTCCTAACATGAAGAAATAAATTGCGCTCACGGTTAGAAAAAGCTCCCCCTTTCACGAAAGAAGAAACCTGAACCTCTGGCGCTCAGGGTACGGCAAAAAAAGAAAACGGTGAAAAAAGGTCGGTATCGAGAAATTAAGTTGTAGACAGCCGTGTGCGCTAGAACTTTCAGGCTTAAAACAAATGAAGGTCATTGAACAGAAAATAAGATCGCTATATCATTCTACCGTATTCCTGTGGCTTGTAAGTGTATTCTTTCATATTTTTAGCTTCTTTTGAGTTCAGCCTTTGCCGCCATTTTGTTTGTTTTTCACCAGTCTCAAGACCTCGTACCCAGATCCTCTCACTCTTTATCTTGGCCGCCATTTTGAATAAATTTCCACTCTCCGTGGACAAATCAGTCACGTGATTTCTGCTGTGTGCCAGGGTCTTCTCTCCTGTCGCCGCCATATTGGAAAGCGAGAAGACCCTGGGGACGAGGTTGACGTTTAAGTGCATAGTTCTTCAAGGCTTGATATTAGGGTTCTTCCTTTTTTATATCTTAGTTAATATTGCCTTTAACTTGTGTTTCAGTATCGGGCATCAAGTTATGCCAAAAACCAGAATCGTATTGTTATGCTTCTGAATAAATATTCGTATTATTTTTAAAAACAATGGTGCGCTCACTGGTCCAGTATTAAGAGATTTAAAAATATAGAGGTTCCCTGATATTTACTTTGAATCACCGAAGACAAAAAGACAAAAAGAGCTCTGGACTACTTGAGAATGCCTAAACTAAAAGAAATGTTCACAACAGTTGCCATCGTACATGTATGTTATCGCTACGAGAGACTCGCTGTTTTGCAAAATTTTTTCGCCATTATTCTGCTTTGAGCAAGAAAAGAAGTTTAAAAACCATTCGATTAAGAAACTATACATACAAGTAAGAGAAAGAAAAAAGAAGAAGCAGAGACGAAAAGTAACGTTTGGGTCTTAAAAATGCGGCCTAAACTAGCATAAATCCTCCATTTGCGCACCATCTTATTTACCACATCAACAAATATAACATAAACGTCCTCTCGTGTTATACTATCCAATAGAGCCAATATGCTAAATAAACCTTCCTAAAGTTGCTACTTTTTGAAGTTGCCCGCAGTGCCGAAGTTTCTCTTGCGGCTCTCATTGCGCGGGAAACAAACTCAAATGTAGCTATATAATACAGATACTGTCTGTTCTCCACTTGTGACCATTCAACACTGCTAGGTCACCCATCCTGAATGAAAACCACGTCTTCAGACGCCGTGCACTGAGATGAGAATGAACGCTCGCCAGCAGCGCTGGTTGCAGGATTTACAGCAGGCAGCTTACAGATAGTTTGGACTTCCTGAATTAGCTTCTTTTCTGGTTCTGGAAAGTTTGACACCGCCAACAGGATTTCGTCAAAAAAAGTATATCTTCTCCTTTAACATAACTTCCAAAATATTTAGTTGCATGCCTAGTTTGCGCCCCCGTATCAACATCTTCGCTGTATGAGGCTTCAAGAAACTTAAACCCTGCCTCATAGTCGTCACTATTAAGCAGCTTTAACCAAAAGGGTCTCCATCTGAGCGTAGGAGCTGAAGCTTTCCTGATTAAAGCGCTGATCGATAGCACTGACGATAAGATCAAAAGCCTCACAACAGACCCTTCTAAATTGATGCTTGGCAGTTTAATTGGGGGTAGCTTGGTGCACCAGCGCCAACCTCTAGTCTGGCTGATTTTCGTGAGCGTCCCCTTTGTTAGATTTGTCAGGCGCTGTCCACTGACGCAGTCACCTTAGTACCCTGAAGATCTTTAGATAGATTATCGGTGTGGGCATAAAGCCGCTCTCCAAGATGCAAACTAAAGAAAAAGTCAAATCGTTCCATTCAGCCCTTACATGCTATTATCCTTGCATGGATATCCGGTTGTAATCGTTCGGACAAGAAAACATTCCACTCTTCCATAAGAACTGCATAGTTCTCAAGAATTCGTCGAAAACAAAGGGCTCTAACCGTCCACCTTTTAGGACAAAGTCCAATATTTTTCGAGAATTTTTTCCATGTCAACTGGAGCCCTTAAGATATAATAAATCCCAGGAAAAAGGTGGTAGGGCTATAAGCCCCTCCCCCTCCCCCTCCCCGGTCCCTGAACAGATGTGTGTTGTAAGTCCTTCAGTTGCTTTCAATCAATAGTTTATATTCGGTGTTAGGTGCCCCTGATTCCTGATTACACTGTACCCCCCAAAACAATGTACCTTGGTGTGTCCCGTTTGCTCATATGGCTGGAACCTGTAACCATTGTTAATTTATTGCAGGGTATAGCTCTGGACCGGGTTTTTCAAACCTGAATTATGATAACTCAGAGTTAAGGAGAAATTTGAGCTCTTAAAAAGCAATTTTTTAAAAAATATCTAATTTGGTTATTGAATGCATGCTCTAAACATAATAGAGAAATTCATCCTAGACAGCGCTTTTAAACTAAAAGAAAAAGAAACCCGGATTAAAATTTAACCCCGGATTT
The DNA here is from genome assembly GCA_022179025.1 of Porites australiensis. Classification (NCBI taxonomy): domain Eukaryota; kingdom Metazoa; phylum Cnidaria; class Anthozoa; order Scleractinia; family Poritidae; genus Porites; species Porites australiensis. The sequence continues at coordinate 21,646 of BOPM01001006.1, read as the reverse complement.
GCGCTTATCGGCCTTAAGAACAGTTAACTGAGCCCTGAACCCAGTGATCTGCGGTATAATAACCTTCTGTTGAAAAAACCCGTGACTTGTGTGACAGCTCCAAAGGCCATCTGAAGCAATAAGCCACTTCCGGCTTCTGTATCAAAACGAGGTTAAGTTCTCAACCTTTGACATGGAAATGATTTTTCATCCTCATGCAAATAAAACTAACTTGCACAAGAAAGGTTGTGCACTTGGCCTCATTTTGAAGTGGCTGTGGTCTTGATATAAGGGTATCCAGGTTCCAAGACGGCCAGTTGCACCCTGGAAAAGAAGCCTAGCATTCTCACGACTAGTACACTATAGACAGTTTGGAGAAAACCGTTATTGCGGAATTCGGGATGTAGCCACCTCCATCCCCAGTAGATGCCCGCAAGTTGGTACCTCTGGGAGAGGAAAACCTTTTAGCTGTGAAATATACCTAAAAATGTCAATCTATTGATACTTCTCTATCAGTTGTCACTCCAAGGTGCGGCGGCAAAAATCAGAGATTGCCCGCATTCACATTAATAGGGAGCTTTAGCAACGACGACGGCGACGGCAGCGAGGACGTCAAAAAAGCAATATGTTTATTACGCAAAACAACAACTTTGCACGTGCATCACGCTTTTTTGTACATTTCTTTACCGTCCTTGCACGACTACGACGTGAAACCGCCTAATTGCAAGTTTTATGGAGGACGTAAACAAGCGACGACGAATCTCTTGTTCTCTCTCTGCACTTGAGTGCGGTCCTCTAGAAATCAATTCCAGGGAAATTCGCCTACACTTGCCATTTTCAGCAAATTGGAATAAACGCGACAAAGTTTGAAAAAACGGGAATTCATTTTAAAACTGACGTTTTCGCTGCCGTTGCCGTCGTCGATGCTGTATAGGCGTCACAGATCGGATTTTAAAAGGATCAGGTATGAAGGTTGAAAACTTTAGCACAAAGTCTACTGTCCTTAATGCAGAGGGGTGACAAATTTGCAAACTGGAAGAATTGACGATTAAGGCAGTCTAATAAAAAATAAGTGTCGTTCTCGATGTAAGCATACGCATTGATTCAACCTGACAGATGGTTTTAAACGTTGGGTGCCGTGAAGAAGCACCTACATGTTATGACAAGTAATAAAACTAAATTAGACAAAAAGACTTCTACATATTTTAAATTTGTTTCTACTGCCTTAACGCATTTATTCATTTATTTATCTATCTGGCTTTAGTTTAAGTGTCATTGTCTGGGAAAGTGTTCCAGGGGCCAAAAGTTGTGGTCAACCGATTTGGCTGAAACTTGGCACAGAAGTTGGGTATAATGAGATATTTCAAAAGCTGCTTTGCCTCACTTCTCTGAGTTTTAGTTTTGGAGTTACGGGGGGGAGGGGGGGGGGTGTCTCCTTTTTTGCCCTTTGAGCACCAAAAATGCAGCCTTCCAGGGGGCATTTTGAAAGTGTGATAAGACCCCACTGGTAAATTGTGCTGCCAAATGAATTTGACCATGAACTCTACTATAATAGAGCTTTCAGTTCATGCATGTAACTTTGTCCTCAAGGTATTGCACAGAGAGGAGCCTGGGGCTAGAGTTTGGCCAAAATTGATGTTAAAATTACAACCCAAAATAGCCATTTTTCAAAATTTCACTATATTCACCTGCCTTCTTGCATAACTTCCAAACCTATACCACTGTTTACTTTAGTTACCCAATTATCAAAATCAGTTGAGAAAAATTTGGCTTATTATGGTTTATTGAATTTTTGGAACAAACACTTCATGCCCCTCTTAGGCGATGCAAAATGGAATTTTGAGCCTAATTCAGGCCATAGACAAACCAAATTGTTGACAAGAACCCCTTATTCTATATTTGGTAAGTTAAAATGAAATGTTAAAGCCAAATCAGTTTCGTTGTTTAGAAATACACCGATTCTTACCTTAAAATTGATCTAAAACGGGTCTCTGATTAGCGCAACAAGCACATAATTTAGCAAAACAAAGGTGATTTTATTCTTTGAAAACCTAGTAACCACCACAGAACACAAATGATGATGTTCTGATGTACATATAACAATCTTTTTACAAGATGCTTAAATTTTTCTTTGATTTATAGTCAGTTTCACGTCATATTTCTAAGCATTACTCCAAGCATGGAAAGTCTCCATATTTTGTCAGGCCCATTTTTTTATATTTTTACCAGATAAATTTAGCTTATCAAAAGGTTCGTTAACATATAATCTTCGTCTGACCTTGTAATAGCCTGAATAGTTGTTTTAAATACCCATCAGCAAAGGAGCATGACCATACATACGTAGATTACTCAGACATATACGAGCTTCAGTGAGCAGTATCGAGGTGAACTGCGATTTTCCGAGTCCTTCAGAGCTGAAAAAAATGAAACCATCCATCCACGGTTAGGAGAGCTGGATAACAAAAAGCTTGTTTTTCTTTTATAAAGAAAATAACCCAAACAAAGCCTTGCATTGAGATGATGCACTTGTTATTACATCAAGTTAACTGGGCCACCATTTTGAACTTGAAGAGTGTGGGGACTGGACCGAGTCCCCGTCCAATCCTTCTCCCGTTTCGCGGGAATTTTTCTGTTTTTCATCAAGTGTGTTCGAAATGCTAGAAAGCGATCTGTTTCAGAAGAGGAAGAACTGGTGATGCCAAAGCTACAGGTGATTCAAAATATCAGTTAGAGATCATATACGCGCACAAATGGCTTTTATCGTGATCTAGGGGACTCTTCTGACTGAAGAGAGATTTAGAGACACCGATATGTAATTTACGATATTGTCGTCTCAAATTGTTTGTTTATGGTTGATTGATTCCCATGTTAATATCCTGGGTCCTTAGGAAGAGCACTAAACATTCATCAAATTTGTCCAAAAAAAAAAAAACCAGTACGATAAGAATAACTTGAACGCTGTTTTTTGTCTGCTCGAGCTGCTTTTTTACATTAAGCTTGTCATGTGCACACACTTATCATGCAATGCACAATTCAGTTACCGGTTTCCATTATTTGCCCTTTTCGTCGAAGATCTTTGCAAACATGCTGCATCTAAGTTTTTCGATGAAATTGACATTTTCAGGGAGAAAATGTCACTAAAACGTCGTCGCAAAATCGACCGAATTAGTGGATATTATTGGATTTGCTTGGAATAATGCATAGGCAATGAACACACATGTCGTACTTGAATGGGAACTGACTCTAAATCGTTCTGGGAGAGCACGGAAGATTTGTGTATATTTGTAGAAAAAGTTGTTTCATTATTTAATTAACAAATTATTTAAAATAATGTTAACTATTTAATTAAAAGAATAATGAAAAAATATACCTAAATAGGAGTGTTATCTGCTAAAACTATCTAAAATGTCCTGAAAACTCATAAAATTTTTATTCTTTTTTGATAGCGAGGGCCTCGTTTGGTGAATAACCGCTGATTAGTTGTAGTGTAGATGACTCTGATGAAAAACGGCTGATTTGTTGTACTCAGTGAACAGTTCTCTAGACACTGTTGTAGCATGTGGGTGGACTGAGCCCTCTCTTGGTTAGTAGGAATACAGAAAAATAAAAACATTTTTTCAACGTTTCTGCCTGTGAAATGTTGCTATTTAGTATTCTCCTATATGCACTGCTATTTAAGTTCTAGTATTTGTCAATTTTTTTCTAATATTCTTGAGATTTTCTAAAATTCTTTTTCGTCTCTAAAATTTCCAAAACAATTCCTGCGGAATTATGTAGCTAAACCTATTTTAAGTTGACTTGTCTTCGACGAAACAGGCAAATAAAGGAGACCGGTAGAGTTTCAATGCAACCTGGCTCGAATTGTGCATTGCCAAACTTAGCCTTGCTTGATAAACGTGCCCACGTGACAAGCTGAATACAAACAAACAGCTCGAGCAGACAAAAAACAGCCTTCAAGTTATTTCTATTATTGTTATTGTTATTCTTTTTTTTTTTGATAAAGATATTGCTGCGATGAGTTTGTTGAATGTTTAGTGCTCTTCGTAAGGACCCTGGAAATTAATATGGGAATCAATCAACCATGTGAACAAACAATTTGAGACGACAATATCGTAAATTACATATCGGTGTCTCTAAATCTCTCTTCAGTCAGAAGAATCCCCTAGATCACGATGAAAGCCATTTGTGCGCGTACATGTTCCCTAAAGGATATTTTGAATCACCTGTAGCTTTGGCATCACCAGTTCTTCCTCTTCTTCCCCGGACACACCTGAACCCTTCTACTTGTGCTTTAACCGTGCAGTCATGTCACTATCGCAAGACAACAAAGGAAACATTCCGGTTTCTTGCACAGCCCATGACGTGACACCGCACTGGTCATTTACCCCTCCAAAGGAATAAAGTGCCAACGAAAACAAAATTATCCTGAAACAGATCGCTTTCTAGAA
>BOPM01001006.1:1961-17209 GCA_022179025.1 Porites australiensis | reverse complement strand
AACTTTTGGCCCCTGGAACACTTTCTCAGACAATGAGACTTAAGGGATACACTTGCAGATGTCTACAGAGTCTTGCTGTAGATGTATAACATGTGGCTTCTTGCACAAAGTTTGAAACTACTCTTCTAAGTCAACTCCTTATCGTCATCTAAAAAAAGTCCAAAATTGTCAAGAGTTAGCATGTGCTGTTGAAAAAGGTGTCCACATTGTAACCAACAATTCGGTTGGTTAAAACCTCATGGTACTTATTGGGGTCAGGAAATTTTCCGAGCGTAGAAAATCAGGAGGCTATAAACTAAGGACATGTGTGGTAGAAGCACTAGAGGGTTCTTTTTTTTTTTCAGGAATGTCTTGCCTAATTGAAAACCCTGCATCTATAAGAATCCAGTGCACTTTAAAGCGTTTAAGGTCAATTCTGTGCTGAAGTCATTGCTTTGTGCCTTTACTCCACGAGCGTTTCAGTCTTGGGCTCCTCGATCACGTTTAAGCCCGCGTTGCAAGTAAACAGCGGAGGCTTTTAGGGTGAAACCGCTGACCAAAACTGCGCTTCTTATTCACCTCCATTCAGTGGTGTGCTGTTACATTTTTCACCAAATAAGCTACGTAAATAAAGTTCAACGTCGCCGGGCTTGAAGTTTTTGGTGACTGGAGTTGTTGGATCCGGATCATTGTGGAGGCTCTGAAGCCTTACAAGTAGGTGGCACAGTTTAGGTTGTTTAGTCGATGTTTGAGTTCTTTATTTTCCTAAAAATAATTTTCTTCCCTTGGCGTTCAACTTGTGGACAAAGTCACACGGCATCCGTGTGCGATGACGTTCCATCGAGAGTTTAGACATAAAGAAAAGCCTATTGTAGGCCAACCGGAAGAGTTTGAGCTTTTGCCCAGCTTTAAGCACTTTGTTTAGACAAGGTTTCCCCTTGAGTTTGCTAACTTGAAGTATTTTTCATTTTTCGGTCGACTATCTCGCCACTGAGACAAATTCCGCCGACACGAATCACACAACAACTCATCACCCAGCTCTTTCCTTTATTTATAACGCTAAAGTATGCACATACGTCTTCGTGAAGTTCCGTTGAAAATTTGAGAATTTGAACCACCGAGAAGACGACTTGCAACTACACACGTTACATTTCACAAGACATTTAATTTTTCTTGAAAATTTCCCTTTGCAGCAGACAGCAAGCAAACAACAACAAAAGACTCTAAAAAGAGTTTTTATGAATCACTCATCGCGCACAGAAATTTCCCGCCAACAGCCATTTTTGTGTGCGCATATTTTCTTATATACCATGCTGTCAAGAAAAAGAACTCATCGCCGTATTTAAGTTGCCCACCTGAAACGCTGGTGACTCATTCCTAAAATGCTTCTGTAGAGTTATGAGGAAAATATCAAAAAAATTTCAACAGGGAGTGCTAACCATAATATTTCTTCTGTGATAGTGCACGCATAGCATTAAAACCAACTTTTTTTTAAATCTCACTCCATGCATATCCACTGCTACCATCCGTTGTAATTGACAGACCAACGATGACATAAAAAAAATTCGGCAGTGCCTAAAACTGGTCCATAAATTTTTAAATTCGTGATGATGCGAAAAAAGAGAGGTTTGGCTTTTTAAAACGATCATGCGTGACACAGCCCATTTAATTTCAAAAGGTCTGGTTCATCTCCATAAGTACATTTGTATCAATTTAGCCTCGCGGACCCAAAGTCTGATTCACACAGTTTGAAAGACAGCCGCATAAAAGTTATATTCCTTATTCCATACTTGAGGAAATAAAAAAAAACTATCAACAAACCTAAAGAGAGAACCTAAGAACCTTTTTCAGACTGATTTTGTGAGAGGTTATTTTTAAAGCGAGACCATTTCCGTACAAAGACATTTGAGTCGTTATTGTGGAATGCAATATGCTTTTCAATTTCTATCGAGTTCATAAGTACCTGTATATACACCTGCAGCTTAGGAAGCTTGTTCCCAAGTCTGCAGGTGTATATGTAATGTCTAGCTATAAGGAGTAGGTGATGAAAGAGAAGGTCTTTTACGTCGTCAATGAGACCGAAAGAGAGAGACAAGGAGGGAGAGACGTTATCTAAATCTTTGAAATTTTGGAAGATCCACTTGAACATGCTCTTCCAGAAGTTCTGAGGGTATTTGCAAGTCCAGAATAGATAAACGAGGGTTTCTTTTTGTTCCTCGCAAAAGGAGCACGAATCTGTTTGCTTGATAACTGTTTTGTACAGAAAGTCATTTGTGGCTATTTTTCTGTGAAGGAGTTTAAATTGGAACGCTCTAAGCTTTGACTCTCTTGTACACAGAGATGATAGGCAGTGCGTACTTTTTTTTTTTCAGACTGACCGGAGAAATCTGGGTTCTCATGGGCGGGTGTTGAGCTGATTTAGTATTAGAACAGGAACGTCAGTTGACGACGGCGTGCGCAAATTAAACACCTGGCTTGACCAATGGCAGAGCGGCAAATTGGGCAGCGGAAGTCGCATTCATTCCTTTCTGCGCTCTTTCCCGTGGCCAACTGATGCTAAATCAGCCTATTTACTACTCATGACTGGATATTTACAAGCTGTAGGGAATTATGGACCGCAAAAATGACATAGTAAATACTTCAAAACCACTCGGGGGACGCCAACACCCCACAGGCCTCTCCACCCTGCTCCAAATGATAGAGACTAAAACGGAACTTTACAATAACTGAGCGATTTCTCGCGCACTGATTGGTCGAGAGCCACGGTCTATCTATACGGATAAGAGTACAGACCATGGAAATGACGTGATGGTGGCTCAATTTGTTTTTCTCTTTCTTGCGCGCGCGATTTTCCGAGAAACTTCAACGGAAATGGACGAAAAAAACAGTGACTGTTATTGTAAAAAAACAATCGACAACAATTCTCTATTGTCTGTACGCTGATCGACCATAGAAATGACGTCAAAATGTTCAAAACGTTACTGTGAAACCACTCGTCTGCGGCTCGTGGTTCCACTTGAGTTTTAAACATTTGGACGTCATTTCTATGGTCGATAAGAGTACAAGAGTACAGACCATGGAAAATTGTTGTCCTTTTGTTAAGTCGAGACAAAAAAGGCCTGAGCACAGACATCTCCGAATTAGGCTTTGCTGATTCAAACTTCCATATCATCTTGTACTTGAACTGTGTTATTAACCTCTTTGAACAATTTGTTACTTCGTTTTAAGCATGTCTTCTCGTCAGATTTAAGACTTACAGTGACAGCATTTGGAATGAATAACGCGGCAAGAGTGATTCCCTGATGATAATTCCTCCTCCTCCGGACGGCAACGCCATCGGCAAACTCCATAGATATCACCATGTTTACTACGCTCAAATAAGCAACGCACAGGATCTAAAGCAGGATTTCAAGAAGTAAACAATATTTGAAAGTGGTTCGAATTATTGCCCTGGGGGAGAAGGCTATTTTCCAAAGAGAGCTAAATGAAATGGAATTTAAACTAAACTTATAAATAACTAAACCAAACTAAACTAAACCAGAAGCATATAACCCCGCAGCGTCTAACTTCCCCTTATGTGTTAAGAACCATGCTCGGGTTTTTTAGCCGGCGCAGCCATCCAATCAGAAGCACGGAAAATTATTTTGCCTAAATATGGAATGAGAGAATTCAAGGCTAAAAACTTTGAGCTTGCAACGCTTATGCAAGTCATTTCTACGGCCGAAAGAAATTGTTTCGTGGCCTAAAAGATAAAGTAATTGTGCTGCTATAAAATGCATCCCTGGCAAAACATAAAGAGCCACAAAGTTATAAGTGGTATGGCTTGAAAACATCGACCAGCTAAGAAGTAGGAAAAGGATGCTTGCGTTTCTTTATTACATCTCAAAGCCTCTCGCTGAAAATAGCAAAATGCATCAGCAGCCAGCAGCTTGACCGACAAAGATCATTCTGAGGCTACAAGCTGCAAACCTATCTACCACGGCAAACCAGTTATCTGCAGCTTCTGTTCTCATTCAGCAAAACCAGCATGGCGACTACAAACAAAATAATATGGCAAGCTTTGCAGAAGCGTTGTTCAAGCAGTTCAAGGCGCCAACGAAGTCGAAACGGAATCTTTTGTGAGAGTACATTTTTTTAATTCTTCCAGAACGGTGCACGAATACCTGTATGGCAGTTTTGATTAGACGTGTGGCATGTGGCAGTTTGTTTTCTTTTTGAGGACAAAGAAAAGTTTTAAGCTGCAAAATTTACCTTCGAGGACTTCGACCTTTTTTCTTTCACAGCGGATCGGAGCGCTTCTCTTTTTTGAACTGCGACCAAGTCAGCAACCTTTTTTAAGAATTTTCCGGTAACTTACATTTTACACATTATACTCAAGGAAAGTACATTATTGAAAGGAAATTTATGTATTTATAAATGTTTCATAGACGTTTTATAAATTTTTGATAGAATTTTCAAGATAAATTGGGAAATGCGCCCGATCTGAGACAGATATTAAATTTAAGTGCTAAGTTTTGCTATGTGCTCAGCCGATTTTACTTGTGGGAACAGATCCATGATCCAGTCAGTGTTACGTTAATTGCTTTTAACGGTAACATTATGGGTTTTCGAATAAAAATTTTCAAGAAACAATTTGTCTGTTTATTGTTTTCAGTTTGTTCATTCATAACATTAGTTGAAAACATGATCGCCGGCATCTAAGTCTTATCACACGCATCACTTCTCCGAAAATGTCAGCGAATTTTATGCAATTTTTACTTTCGAGTTCAGCAACGACTGAATTGTATTTGAAAATATGTGTTACTAGTTATTCTAGATAGATAGTAAGTGATTTTATAAAGGTTGCTTGCGCTAATGTCAAGCAAAAACCGTTTTTGAAGTAACAGCTTTAAGAAATCGCTTCTCTTACGGTGCATGTTATTTGTAGTCGACTTTGTCTTGTTAGCGGGAACTAACTCAGTCTTGGTCATTTGAGGTCATTTAGGGATTAATACTGCATTCCGTTTTTCGTAAAATATTACCTCGTATAACAGCAAATGCTTTTTGCACCGCGTCACTTACATTGCGATACAAGTTTCGCGCGACAATCTCGCTTATCAGTAATTCCATATTAGGAAGTAAATTTGATTGGTTCCCTAAAAAACCCGAGCTTTGCGACAGAGTTATACGCTTCGGGGTTATATGCTTCGGACTAAACTAAACTAAACCAACTTACAGTGTATTAGTCACAGCCCTCAAGTTGAATGTCATTTCTGGTGCTATAATCTAAATCGCGGGACCTAAAAATCTGTTAAAACAGAATTAAGGGTAGGAGGGACACCTGCCTCGCTATTGTCTAAGAGATCGACTATATAGGTTGAGGGTACGAAAAAAAGCCATTCAAAATTGCAGAACGTATTCTGCAATAATCCCCCGAAAAGCAGTTGAGATTAGAGGTGGTAGCTAGTCTTCACCAAATTCAGGTAAGGATCGTTTGATGTTTTGGCTTCTTTTGATACATATGGAGTCGTCCCAGGGTTTTATTAGGAACTTAACGAACCAGAACGCGACGCAAATGAAAAAACCGAAACCGAGAAGGGCCCGGGGCGAGAACGCCGTCACGAGCGCAGGAAAAACAAAGTTACGGGTGCGAACGCGACGACAGAGACAGAGCTCTGCAAATCCTTTAAACTTGGCTAAACACATTTTCGTTTTATAGCTGGTGTTATACATCATAAATGGCAACATTCAGAGAGGCAAGGGAAGCTTTTATTTTGTTGCCTATCAAGATGGACGCATTCATGATACAGAGTTTGCCCTGTTGTACGATTTAAATTCTTCTGAAAATCTCGAATTTCCTTATTGGAAGTATGGTCGCTTCGATCTTGATTCCATGACAGATGATAAGTGTAAGGCTGCGTTTCGGTTTGTAAAGAACGATATTTATTCATTCGAAGACGTTCTTGATATTCCAGACATAATGAAATGCCCCAAAGGCGTTCTTGTGGACGGAACGGAGGTTTTGAGTGTGCTGTTGAAGCGTTTTGCATACCCGTGTCGATTTGCAGATATGGTAGCTCGATTCGGGAGACCAGTTCCACAACTTAGTATGATTACAAACCAAATGATGGACTATTCATTCGATGAATATAGCCACCTTCTCGCAGATTTTAATCAGCACATGGCTTTCCAGGGAACGTCTCCGTCATTTTGCTGCCACTATACATGATAAAGGAGCTCCACTCGAAAACTGTTGGGGTTTCATAGACGGAACAGTGAGACCCTTATGTAAGCCAGATGAAAACCAAAGAATTCTCTATAACGGACATAAAAGGGTGTATGGGATAAAGTTTCAGTCCGTAGTTGCGCCAAATGGACTTACCGTAAGTCTGTTTGGAGGGGCAGGAGACACGATAGTGGTATGCTAGTCGACTCAGGACTTCTGCAAGAATTATCGCATTACTCGTTTGCACCGGACCGGACACCCTTATGCGCTTATGGCGACCCTGCCTACCCTTTGCGTGTCCATTTATAAAGGCCCTTCAAAGGCCCTCATTTGACACCAGCAGAGCAACAGTTCAACAAGGCCATGAGCCAAGTCAGAGTTTCGGTAGAATGGCTATTTGGGGACACTGTTAATTACTTTGCATTCCTAGATTTCAAGAAAAACTTAAAAATCGGCTTAAGTCCTGTTGGCAAAATGTACATTGTATGTGCGCTCTTGAGACACGCTCACAGTTGTCTTTATCAATCAAGTACTTCGACGTTTTTTGGAATAAATCCACCCGAAATCCAGGACTATTTCAATTAGGTTTCTGAGGTCCAATGTATTCTGCAATTATTACTCATTGATTTGCACTGTGGTCATTATAACACAACGGGGAAGGAGGAATAGTCGGTAGAAAAATATATCGGGTCTAATGCAATATACGACATAAAATTGTATTGCCTGCAACCTACTGACCATCCGCCCCTACCCCTTATCCGGCTTTTTAGTTATTAATGAGCACAGCCTTGGGCCTGAAATACAACTCACAATCTTTTCAATACAACTTGATTGTGTCTTAATCATTGAACAGATTTAGTAAACAGTACTGTTAACCCTACAAGAGAGATTTTAAAATTAGAAATGTGAGCTTAATATTTGGCCTCAACATACTCCCTCCCCTAGATTCCCCAGTCCCTTTTATCCTCGTGAGTTTTTCAAACCTGGTTTCGAACACATAAAGCATCACTAGTTTCTTTTATAGCAGACTGAAGATACAGAATTTTATTGCAGTTTACGCAACAAAATGCAAATTTTCAAAAAAATTATTTAACTGTTCTAGACAAAAAACTGATACTGTTTCTAATATGGCACCATCCAATGAGATAACTGCAATAATAGAACATAACAAAAGGTGGGCTCCTCGGCACAAGAAAAATGCGGTGCCACTAGTACTGTTGAAATACAAACATTGATCGCTTACAGAAAACGTTGGTTGTGACTCTTGTCAAAACAAAGACAATAGTTAATACAATATACAAACTGGTTTTCAAAATCAAGCGACAGCTATACCAGCAATACTGTCATTGTCGTGTACAATATTGTTTAAAGGATTCGTGGCCTCAGAACGTTTTGCGTCACTACTAGTACGCATAGACAACATCTTTGGCATTGAGTTCCTTGGACGAAACTTGTCTTTGTCAGTTTAAAGCATTCCTTCGCCGTTGTACAAATGATTGAGCTGTCGCTGTTGTCACATTAGGGACCTTAAACATCGACGACGAAATGGGACGAAAACGCCGACCGGAAGTGAAATTTTCCCGCGCGAACCTTCTGGGCATGCGTAAGGTTGTCAAAACGTCGTCCAGCTTTCGTCGACGACGAAATTCAGGGAGGTTTGCCGTCGTCACTAAAACGATACTTTTTGCGTGTAAATCACACTCCCCCACGCACCTCTTTTCATTGAGTATAAGCAGAAATATATTCTTTGTCGATTAGCAGAATCCAGATGTTAAGCAGTTTGTCGATTTCTTCGCCTGCTAACTTGAATTTATTTTTTTCAGGTTTGGTTTGTTTGAAAACCTGAGTGATGGCGGAACAACCAGTAGGAAAGACAAGTAAGCTTTCCTCTGCTATCCTCCGAACCTTTTAGATTAGATACTGTTCGTTCCCTTACGGTCCATGTTTACTCGTGCATTCTAGGTTGTGCTATAAGTAAATGTTCATTTTTTCTTACTAAAATTTAATAAGTAATCATGTTGTTTTTAGCCGCTAGTAAAGGCACCTAATTTCTAGTGGACTCTGGAACATGATGTGGCTATGAGGAGCCCTGAGAGAGGACATGTATGGGAGAACATTGTAGCAGCACTGAATTCTAGGTCGTCGCTTTCTAGGTCGTAGTTTTTTAGACACCCATTGATAAATACTACGCCTTTATTTCTCATTACAATGCCTGCGCATAATTAACCCAGCATTCTCAAGAACGGTGAAAAACAACAATAGGTCCAATTAGCAAAAACGCAACTTTGCACTTGCAGCACACTTTTTTTGTACATTTCTGTACCGTTGTTTTGCACGACTACAAAGTGAAACTTCCACAAACTTCTTAGTTACACGTTTTATGAAGGAAATGTCGTACTTGGTCTGGTTCACATTTTTTTCACTGCCGCTCATTTTTACCTTGCATTGGTGGCAACAAAAAAATCTCCTTCGTTTTTTTCTCTCGCTCTAGATTTCTGTCGCCCTTTTGTCGTTGAGCTTCGCTGGCCTGCCGCCTACCCTCTCTTTTTATCTGTCTTTCTCTTGCTCTATATTCCAAATTTTGTGGCCATGACAATTAATCTAAGCTTAATACGTTAGACAATTTCCGCTTTCCGTTTTCGTCTTTATTGACGCTGTAGTTATCTCTGATTGACAAGACGCCGGTGGCTATACGATTTCCCGCCAAAATAACCTCGAGTTGCATTTGGCTTGCTATATACCTGTTGATTGAGTTATTTTACATTGGTATGCCTGTGGTGCGTACGGACGGTCGGGTGGGCGGGCATAAGGTCACGTGACTACCAAATTTTGTTGGATGGGTAGATTACTTCATTTTCTTACCCATGGTGCTCCCCTGCGCGCGCTTTGCGCGCGAGAGCTCCGCTATTAAGGTTACCGCTGATTACTCGTTCCCAGACTTCCGTTCCCCCGTTCCCCGATTCGCTTTCCCCGTTTTAGTAATATCCGTTCTAGAGTACGCTTATATTCACAAAAGAACCATGCGACTTACGGGAATTTTCTTCACAGCAGTTTTCTGCAGAGCGGCACATTCCGGTTCCGTCTTCAGCTGGGGTCTCGTCCACATGACATATGCGTCGACACACTCCAAGGATATCATCGTGTATATAAGGCCCGACTAGGCAGCCTGATGCTAAACAAATAAATTCATATTACAGAGAGCTGTTAATTAAGGCACTTACTTGGTTATTTCTAAGAAACGTACTAATAACCAGGAAGAGGGTCCGCTCTAACTCCGTGTGATTCTTTCGTGTCGTACTGTGTGACACTTCATCCAGGGCCTTGTATCCCTGAGCCTGGCTCCCATATACTCGTCTGTTTTCGAAATAATCAGTGTATGCTTTGTATATTTCGAAATGCTTTGTATCCTTTCGAAATATTTGTTCAATCGTTCCACTGGACCCGACAACTTTTTATGCATTGCGACTCCATGGTATAACTCGATCGTCTAAGCGCGCGGCCGTCTCACAAAATTTACTGGGTCCCACATACATGAAAGCTAAAAGATCTTAAAGTTGACAGCGGATGCTCCGGTTCTCGAAAATGTTTACCTTTTGTTGGATAAATAACAGACCATGCAAACATCATCGCCCTTGCACCAAAAGTCTGGTTAAAAGTCTGGTGAGACTGGTAAACCCTGGTTGAACCAAACTTACCAGGCTTTTGAGAATTATCAACTAAAATTGAAAGCCTGGTTGAGCCTGGTTTTACCAGGCTTTCAAGGTAAATAGCACCACCTATTGCGAACATTCTTCATTCTAACTACTTTCTAAACCTCTCAAGATTGTTATCCACAACTACAAGCACTTTTACTCGAGTAAAACGACTTAGATGCAGACGTGAGAGCAAAGAGAGAAGATTCTGGACCAGACCAGGTCGTACAAGCGCCTGGTGGAACAACTTTGCCGATCAAGTGGTGATACCAGAAGAGTGGAAAGAGAACTTTCGAATGAGCAAAGACTCGCTATATAATCTAGCTGAAGAACTGAGACCATACATTCGGTGTATGACATCGTTTTATGCGTTTACGAGCGTTTTCGTGTGGACGGGTTAAAACTCTACGTAAACGATGATCGTTTTCGTGTGGACGGAGATAAAAATATGCGTTTACTAGCGTTTGCGTTTACAATCGTCTTCGTGTGGACGGGGCCTTAGTCTTAAATCTGCGCAGTTTATCCTCGGCACGTAACTCCTTTGTAAGTTTTGACCAGAGGAAGGAGCCATAGTATTTTAATGAACACTTTCCATATTTAATCGTACTGAAAACGAAGCAGATTGAAATCCAAATTTCGTATTAAAAGAATATCGCCTGTCACTGTTTGCTTTCAGCATGAAAAGTTCCTGTATTTGACTTGGAAGAATTGTGAAGATTGTGAAAAGATCTCGGGAAAGTAAAGAGAGTAAATTGGTCGTGATCAGGCATGCAACAACTCGAAGCAAGCCATATCGATCGACTCAATCGCTAAGACGCGCAGTCAAAACAAAACTCTTGAGGCCTCACTAGCCTCGCTTTCGCGCAACTAGACCCGGGCCGGGCGAGAGGTCCGCCATATTTGCATTCGGTGTATACGGTCAACACAGGTTT
This sequence comes from Porites australiensis, assembly GCA_022179025.1. NCBI lineage: Eukaryota > Metazoa > Cnidaria > Anthozoa > Scleractinia > Poritidae > Porites > Porites australiensis. The sequence goes on along the minus strand of BOPM01001006.1, from coordinate 6,401 downwards.
ATCTAAAATAAGCCCTAAATTACTTAATAAATAAACTTTCCAAGCAAATATCTCACTTCCTTACGTTGCATAAAGAAACAATGCTCAGATCTGAATAAATTTCGCCATGTGGTAGTCCTTCTGTTATCAATTATTCCCCACATGCATAGCATATTTTTCCGGAGATGTCACGCACGACTGAAATTACGACTTCGCGCGCTGCGGTGATGTGACAAAAGCACGTGATAAGAAACAAATCGTCCTTTGTGCTTTGTTCATTTCAAATTATTGCCGCGCCCGACGGTTGCTGTGAGATGACGGCTTGCTGCGCTTGATCTTACTGTTTGTTAGAATCTTCTAAAAGTATATTTCAACTCTGCGGATTGCCTGAACACGTAGATTTTGCTTTTATCACAAATCAAAGATGGGTACTGATCCCTCATACCCAAAACCCATTTCACAAAAAAGGTTAAAAACAGTAAAATAGCTTAAAAATACATTAAAAACAGTGTTGGATTTGGTAATTCAGACCACTGACGTATGAGCTATTTTTTTTGAAATATCTCAACAACGGAAAAATAAAATTTAAACCAAGGATAAAACTGAACCACAATAACCACTTAAAATATATCGTATATAGTATCAGCCAAGATACTCAACTAAAACTAGGTATTTGGTAGCCTTTGAACAGAAATACGTATCAAAATTCGCACAGGCTAGAAAAAAAGGCGATTTCGCAACATGTATCGCCGGGAAATTATCGCTAATTTACTTGAGCGATTTGAAGTCTTCACTAAATTCTTGCAGAACCCGCACACACACAAAAAAAATTACTTGGTACAAAAATGTAAATTTCAACGCCAGTGGTTGTGAAGAATAAAAGAATGGTTGAATTGCAGAGGGACCGGAGAAAAGAAATCGGGGATGTCAGCATGTAACGGTGCACTATACAGCCGCCTCAGGCTATGTATGATCTCAGTCCCCACCCACTCAGACTCATGGGGGCATAAATCAGATCGACAATAACACCGGGCCCTACGTCCCCCAGTCTGTTTGAGCATCATGACACGGGTTCTTTATAATTAATAACGTCCCTTTCCAACTGATGTGTAAGGATTAACGAAACAAGGCCAACGGCTTAACGTCACCGACAAATGACGCGATCATTTATAAACTGAGAAAGGGTTTTAATCACAGCTGACATGCATGATCTTTAGAGAAATTGGTCTGGTCGTCCGGCCGGAGGTTGAATTCACAGCTTCCCGCTCAGCAGACAAGCACTCAACAAACTGAGCAAACGTTAACCGGGCGGCAGATCTGGATCAATTCTAAATTTTTGGTACCCTTTGGGTGACGCGAACGATCCGGACGACAGAGGAACATGTAATCGGTAAAGTGTGACGTAACTACTTACCAGGTTCAGGCTGTTCAAAACACTTCGTCGCCCCTGGCACTATGTCGTCCCAGCAACAGCTTCTACGCAGACACTGCTTCTTGGTTATGTCATCACTGCCGCACTGTTTTCGTTTAGAGGGTTCGATAGGGCAAAGTTCATCAGGGAGCCCTTTAGAAAATGATAATAATAAAATAACAGAAAAAGTAATAGTTAAAACGAAAAGAAAAAAAAGTGCATATGGATTGGTTACTTTATAATTTAGTTTGTCACTAGTGTTTATTAGAAAAATATCCATTCCGCTTTATGATGCATTTGTCCACTCTAAACCTCGCCTGGAAAGAGCTGAGTTCCAGCCTTTCTCTGGTTGTTTTCGACAGTACCGCCTTTTGATGTCAACGTCTTGGTGAATTCTTTGAAAACAGCAAACTTGCTTATCTCCGGCCAGTTGGGAGTTTCCGGGGGCTGCTTCCATATATGAGCTATAGATAGGTATGTGCCAGGCAAGGGGTATGGTTTTTGAGGGTTTCGATCCTTAATTAGGGCACCATTTTTGCCCTTGTTAGCATTGTGTTCCCGGTGAGATTTTTAAAATTAATGTAGGGTAAATAAATTGTATCAGCAAAAAATTAAAGTTCGTATCTGATACCCAGCTACACGAAAAACAATTAATCATTTGTTAATACTACACTGCCAAGTTACAGGAGGAAAATAAAGCTGCGACACCAAATTCTTAGTTTTTGTTTTTTCCTTGAACAGGGTGTAATTTTGGGGGTTTGGGCATTGCCGGAATACATCCCCCGGGGATAGCCTACGTGCCGATGGGCCTCTGCACACAGCCTACCTCGGTGGGAGTTTCACCTGTTAATCTGTTGCGACATCTATGGGGGGTTCCATCCATATTCGTAGGCCACAATGGAAACCTCCATGTCGCCAGAAATAAGTTGTCTTACACCACATAAACAAATAAGTGTCACAATAAATATCGTACATGTTCCTGGTTTAACGTAGCAGGAGCTTCCTGAATTTCGGGACTTTATGAAATCATCCCAACAGCATCCTCTTTTCAAACAGGTACCCTCATCCATTCCCGGCCATCCGCATTGAAAAAACTGAGCTGGAAGATCTGGAACGTCGATCCCTGGGTCGTAATGCAAATGGTTAAATTATATATTTTGCCTCCATTCCTCCTCCCCCCAAAATACCGACCACACCAACAACAACAACAACAATAAAGCAACAAAAACATAATTATAAAAACAAAACGAAAACTACAATATACCCAGAATCAAAATGCACTTAGTAAAAATAAAAGTATAATAATAATAATAATAATAATAATAATATTGACCAGCGCATCAACACCCAACCACTGCTGAATACCATATATGGTGCGGCCCTTAACGTTTATTCTAAGGTCTGCTTCATACCAAGAGTAACAGGCCATCCTTACCCAGGGTGTACTCTTTAATTGTACCTCTCCAGTAAAAAGTTATAAGCGCTTGTTGTGCAGTTGGCGAGGCTGACGGTATTAGAATAGAACAATTTACATTTGATAATCTTCGTGCCGGCTACACTTGAACCATCTGTTTTTTCCGTTTTAGAAAAAAAGTCAATTCAAGTATGTTAATTCAGATCAACACAAATTACATTATGAGTGATTAAGTATAGAAAATGAATGGTATTCGTGGCCTCAAAGACTACAGTATGTTCTCCTTTAAGTCCGGACGAAAAGTCGAGAAGAAGTTAAGACATTTTTTCTAACTTGCCAAACCAACAGGATATGACCTTTTGCCGAAAATCCTGCATAATAGAAAATGACCACTGCTTTAGAAGGCCCCTTGTCCGTCCAGTGGTTCCTAATGGTCTGGCTACTTTGGTCACTTTGTAAGCCGGCATGCAAACTGTGCGCAAAAAAAAACGTTCCAAGCACCATCTGATTTAAAATTCCTGTATATTTTCTATTAGGCATCATTTAAACTTCGAAACCAAAACGAGATTTCTGTGTAGAGGTATAGTTTGGTCTCATGAAGAAATAATTTTAATTCACTTTTGTGCGAATGTGTTTCGTGCAATTACGATGCGACAGCAGCGAAAGCGCCACTATTTTAAATGAACGCAATCAAAGTTTAGAGAGAGAGAAAATTTTTCGTCGCAGAAAAGAAGTGCAGAGTGATGGTTTTCCCTTAAAACCCATTGCTTGAATTTTTTGACTTTGAAACCAATCGGACGGATATAAGCTTCCTTTTAATTAATTAATTCCGGGAAAGTCTCGGTGGTGTAGAAAACGTGCAGAATTGTTCAAGTTAGTGTTCAAAGCACGAAATTTGGCAGAGGTATAGAGGTCTATATCCTGGATAATTCTGGATAAGACTTCACGCCCTAAACTGAATACTTCCAGTTTTAAAGCCATGGAGTTAATTATCTGTAAAATGGCAAAAACATAGGCTTAAATTTCTAGCACGCTTCCGAAATAAGAGCGATTAAGTACATTGCAGTGCACAGTACTACTCATAGAACCACGCCCTCTGAGGGATATTTCCAGAGTTATAGATGAGGAATACATTTAACAAAACTGCGTAAATGACCCACTGTTTAAGCTTGTGTATATGGGTAAGAGTCAATGTAACTAATAAATAATTCTAGATAGGACGCTGCGCCCCTCTTCAAGAACTTCAGGTTATACAGTGGAACTGATTGTATAAAAAGGGCAGAGAAAAGTATTTTTAGAGTGGAATCAAAAGATTCAAAATGCCACTGTAATTGTCTATTTCTATGGATAGAACCACGCCTTTTGGTGGATACTTACAGAAAAAGAGATGTTGCATTGGTATTACTGAAAGTGTAAAAAAGGGTGCGAGACGATGAAAACTTCTGTGCAGCGTAGCAAAAACAAACTCTGCCTCGGGGTTTCGCCTACACGTGTGCTTAGTGAACAAGTCAAGTAACTGAAAAGATCCAACAAAATTAGCGGGAAAACGAAAGAAAGGCTGTAATGAAATTTGAAATCGTGAGATGAGTTTTTTAAAACAACCTTCGTTTCCAAACATTCCTCCCCCCCCCCCCCA
>BOPM01001005.1:102258-113012 GCA_022179025.1 Porites australiensis | reverse complement strand
ACAAGGGGTAACAAGGGTAACAAGGGGTAATGGTATGGTAACTTTATTTGTACACGGTATTTCCTTCAGGTACATTTACATTCAAGTATAGAAAAACTAACTTCTTAACTGATCTAAAATCTAAGATTGAAACTTAAATAACAAAGGTGAAAAGAAAACACCTGCTTGTCAAGGAGGCCGTGTGTAAAAACAGAATATCGCTCATTAAATCATTTGTCACTGGGGATCGAAATTTTTGTCTCTTAATTTTCCCTTAAATATACTAGGGGATTTCAATTGCCGCACCTCCAGAGGGAAGCTGTTCCATAACACACTTCCGCTGTAATAAAGACTTCTTTTACAAAATTTAGTACGGGGTTGTGGAACAGCGAACTTGTTTGTTTGTTGTTCGCTGCGATTTAACTAGTTATAACCTTCTCTCTAAGGTTATAACTGGTTAAATCGCAGCGAAGAACAAACCTATCGCGAACAGTGTGTGCATTTGTAAGTTTAATCCTCAAGAACATACTTTAATAACACGTTCCTCGAAACACCGTCGCCAAATTTTGTCCAAACTGCTTTTTATTGCTGCTTTGAAAAATTTAGGATCAAATGATATCATTGGATTACTACCATCCTAGAAGCTCGACAAATTCTGCGCGTGGTTTCACATTCCAACCTGCCAGTTTTGGCCAATGAAACGTTGTCGGTTAGTCTCTGTCGTGAAATTGACCACGTTTTTGGAGCGGGACGAACATGTTTCGATCACGTGCTGTCTAAGGGTGCGTTCCTTTGGGATGATCTGGATCAAGATCAGTGATCCGAGATCACTCAGATTATGGTAGAGCAAATGAACTGGTGAATCCTTGTCCAGAGTGGATTCATCGGTTCATTTGATCAACCATGATCCGAGTGATCTCGGATCACTGATCCTGATCTGGATCATCCCAACCTAAGTTTTCAGCTTTTTCGTGGGAGCGTATTCTAATTTTTAAGTCTGCATGTGTCAATATGGTGATGCAAATTCAAGTTCAAATTGGAGATACTAGAGGAGTGTTTTTTTTTATGAATCCGCCTTGGAGTGTTGAGGATTTAAAAAAAACTACATTTTGCGTGAGATTTCGAAGACACGTTTGATAGATTTTGGTTTACTTTGCGTAAACGATAAAGGAGAATATTTAGTGTTGAATGACGTTCGCATGGCAGAAATTCGCCTCGCTTCGCTTGTTTACTTGCTTGTTTACGTTAGCACGTATTGCGTGGCTATTGCACTTTTGCGTCAAACCAAGCCGTTTCCATTACTCTATTTGGGCCACGCCCAAATAATAAACCAGAGATCAACGAAAATAATTATCTTTGACCTGGGGGAGGACTGAACTTAATCATTCAGTTACTACTCAGGTTATCATCAGTCAGTCAGTCAATCACTTTATACCAAGCCATGTTGCATCAACAACAACAACAAAAAACGGATCAGACCTACCACAACACCACAAATGTCTCCACTCTCAAAACGACCAATGGCACAATCTAAAGACCGTATCATGGCATTGTTGAGACGCTGGGTGATTAGTTTATTCAAATCGATTGAACGGCCAAGCAGCTGAAAGAGAAAACGTGAAATATTATTTCCAAAGAAAAAAACTAACTGAGCACAAAAATGAATTAAATGAACATCACGCCAAGATTAAAATCGAAACACAACATGATTATAACAACAAAATTATATCGTACTAAGTAAAGGGGCTATTTCTGTGTTATTTTTGAAGCCCTAAAACGTTTTTCGCATCCATTGATTTTCAAAAATAATGTTGTATTTTTGTTATTTTTAAAACTGTATTCAAATATTGAAATTGTTTCCTGCCATCTGTTGAAACGGATGGCAAGGACGGACACGGATTGAAACTTATAAATTTGGGCTCACTTTTACAATGGAAAAAATCACCAATCATAATTATAACATTACAATGGTTAGTGCTCACTGACAAAATTTGCTTGATACAGAACTCTACAGGAGCATTTTTTGTATGGCAGAAGGAACTGAGAAATGACTTCAGCACAGAATTTGACCTAAAACAGCAATATTATCATTTCCATTATCCAGCTTGAATTCTATATACCTGGACATGTCTCTGTTTAAGAAGGGTCTCGTATCTGTTTGAACGTGTCCCCAATTTCGCAGCAGCCTCAGCACTCATGCGAGCTAGTTCTGATTTGAACTTCTTATCAAGTAACATGCTGTAAAGCAACACAGCAATTGCACAGCAATGTATTTATTTGCCAGACAATAGTAAAAATTAAAAAAAATAGTAAAAGATATGTAGTAAAAGGGAAGGGGCAAGGAGACCCAAGAGAAACTGTAGAAAGCTCAAGAGACATATTGCAAGGCCTCCTCAAACTACGGGCTACATAATTATGTAGTTGCTTACATCAAGTCAAGCAAAACATGGCTTTAAGACTAAGGTGGACCCATCAATTTTCTGCGAAAGTATGGTGCAACCTCAAAAGGGGCTGGCAAAATTTGTTTGCTATAACAAGGTTTCGTTATATCAAGGTTCTTTTCCATTTATTTTACTATTACTAGTATAAAGAAAATCGTTCGTGATATACCGACGACTTTGTTTATAGAAAGAGGTTTGTTAAATCAAGGTACTACCGTACATTACAAGGATCAAGTCTCTGCATGGTTCAAATGTGTAATTAGTTTAAAATAAATTACCTGCAGGCCTGGGCCTTGTAATAAGCAAATATCTGATCACTGAGTTTGTACACAAACTGGTCAAAACACAAGTTAACCTGCCAAGAAAAATTAGTAAACTTTGCAGTCAGAACGGTTTCTAAAGGCGAAAAGTGGATGCAAACGAGAACCATAGTTACATGTATCCAGAAACTACAAAGTGGATTTGGGTTGGGCAACTTTCTTATATATTCTGTCACAATGATAAGCGACACCCTTTGCTTTCCAGCAATGGCCAAGAACTTAATTATTCTGGATAGCACAAAAACCACATCCAATAACCGATCATCATCACTCACCTCAGCCTCAATTTCATCATACAGAAACTGTTTCTTAAACACAGTCATGGCGTAATGAGCACTGTCATTGTAAAGATCCAAAGGGTACAATACATACCTACAGAGCAACACCATGATAACAAAAATAACAGTCAAAATACATCCTCCACAGGCACCCTCAAACAAGGTAAGGAAGCTGATTAAACTGACTTACTCCATCATACTGGGATTCTTGCTCTCAAGAATGTGATTTGTTAAAATCCATGGCATTGACATCTCAATGGGAAACTGAAATCAACAACAACAACAACAACAAGAATTGTAATGCAGTGTTTTTAGGTTAACCTTAAGTCTTTAGTCTTCTTTAGGCTTTTTTAAAAGAAATTCAGACCCCCAAAAGGCATGTGAAAGATAACCTTAACCCTATGGCTTTAACCCTTTCAATCCCCAGTGGCCAAAGTCAAAATTCATTAAAATTTCCCAGTTGTAAAATGCTGAGAAACAAATAAGACGATGTGAAAATACTGTTGAAAAGGTTTGATTTGAATGGTCACACCACAGGATTTCGTCTCACATACTACATACTAAATAAATAGTACCATGTGAAAGTAATGCTGAAGAGGTTTCATTTGAAAGGTCACACCATAGGATTTCATTTATATACTCCAAAGTTACGTGTAGAACCACTTTAAAACACTCCACCATTTTCTCTGGGAGTGAAAGGGGCTGAAATGGAAAAACATGATTTATTGAAACACACACAGCTTCTGAGTAAATTGGGTTTAATAATTAAAGGGTGCAATTTTTGGAGTCAGACAACCTGATGTGGCACAGGCAACCCGGTAACAATCTGCACTAGGGTACAGAATTTGGTCTCTGAAAATTAAATGTAAAACGGATATTATTTTTGTCTTGATTACCAAGACTGACTGGTCAGCCTTTTCTAATACATGTACCTGAATCCTTGCACCCATGGTCAACTCAAGGTAGAATTCTCTGAACCACAGCTGAGAAAGATCGCAACACTCTCTCAACACTTCATTGAAGCGAAGAAGTTTTTCAAAGAAGAAAGATTTCTTCAAGAAGGCCTCAATATGCTCCACTGTTTCTTTTTCCAGTTCTTTACGCATGACCTTTTTACCACCTTTCTCTGAAATCAGTGATTCCAGCATAGTGCGGACCATGTACAACTGCCAAAAAAGAGTTAAACAATAGGTGTAAGAGAGGAATATATAGTATGTTCATGTAGTTTACATCTCTGCTGGATAAGAAGGAAAAAACATTCCACTAAGAGCTTGTAAGACCTTGTGATAAGGTAATGATATTTTTGAGCTTCTTAAACAACGTTCCTTACCAAGATCATAACCATCACCACCAACCTCATAACTATCACCATAATTATCACCATCAAAATACTGGTAACCAGGTGAGAAACATTGCCATCATCATCATCATCATTATCATCATTTGAAAGGGATGTGAAAAGGGATCCACTGATTTCTGTACCAATAAACTCTTAACAAAAAAGTTTACTGACAGGGGATATCACCAACAATTGTCATAATATATTAAATGTGCATTAAAATAGGATATAGAAGGATTTGACATTACCTGCAGTAGGTATTCGCTAAGGATACCCCACAAAATCTATAATAATTCAAGCGGGAAAAAAGAAATGCCCAACCATAGGTTAAGGCCTACATGTTAATACCTGGGTACTAGAAGGTCCTACATCTCTGTCTGGTATCTTGATATTTGGCCCTGCTTTAGGGTCCTTTTCTCCTTTAAGAATTGGGTCCCCTCTTCCATGCTGGCCATCTGCCCAGTCTCCTCCAGTCTCACGGATGGACAACAAAATTCTGTGATTTAAAGAACACCATTACAGCAGTGGAAGATCAATCACTGAAAAAATTTTGTCGGTGTCATTATGTAGCTGTGGGAATTAAGGCACAGTGGCCCAGTGGTTAGCACTTTGGTTTGCTGCATCGGTGGTTCCAGGTTCAGGCCCTGCTAGGATCATTGTGTTGTGTACTTGAGCAAGACACTTGGCTCTCACAATGCCTCACTCCACCCTGGGCCCAGTTGTTTGAATTCAAATTTTGTACTAACCCTGGGTTATCTTAACCCAGCTTTGAACAACTCGGCCCAGGTGAATAATTCAATGGGTATCAGTGAATTTATTGTCAGGGATAACCCTTCAATGGCCTAGCTTATTCCAAATCATTTCATGCTTAAGTCCCATCCTGATTTGGGCCACATGGATCAAATGCAGACTTTCACATTTTTTTACCTTAACATATTCAGCTATCATGAAAATGTTCATCAAAATTGTGGTCTCTAAGTGGGAAGCATTGGAAAATCTATCAGGTCAGAGGGTCACATACACCGTACCCAGATACATGTACTCACATCAATGTTACTTGCTACTTCATTTGGATAATTATTGAGTTTACATATACATGCACCAGTGCAAAGAATTTTCTGCTTGATGGCTTGCTTAAACTCAAAACAATTGTTTAAAACAAAGCCATCCCACCTATAGCCCCACTCACGTTTTTAAAAGAGTGGCCTTCTTGCTCTTGACAGCTTTTCTAAGTGGTTCCCTTAAGCTGACTTGGATGAATTCCTGTACTTCTGTGTGTATGGAATGCCGTATGGCCTCTGAAAACACTGGTTCAAGACGTGACATCAATCCATACAGACCTTTGATCATGGCAATGACCTAGTAAGAAACAGGAAATCCTCTTACAACAACCATTTTCACTACAACCACTACCAAAAGGATGTAAGGATGTCGCTAGCTTAAACTGTTTTTAAAAAGTATGACAATGAGATTTTTCTCTCATAACCAATCAATCAATTAGATCAGCGTGCAAAGAAACTAGTGTCTGATGGCCCGGGGCTAGTGGATTTTGCTATCAGGCTAGTGAATTCTCTTTTTAACTTACCTGACTGGCAAGTGATGTTTTTTGACCAATTCGAATAAAGAAAGAACTGTCAAATCAAAAAGCTGTTGACTAGCAGAATAAAGAAATGGGTGTGAAGGAAAAGAACAAAAGAGTCCAACCTCAACTAATGCAAACTTTTCATCACTGTTGTAGTTGTATCTTGTAGCCTACAAAAAGTAAAATTTTAAGGCAGGTTAACGTTGAAAATGGGACAGAAAGAAGCCTCTTACAAATAGTTATAATTACTACTAACATAATGCTGTTTTGAATGTACTTACTCGTTCATATTCCTCTGCCTCCTCAGGACAATGCGGATTTGCATACTTGTCTGTTGGATGAAGAAGTTTCCAGGAGTACTGGGAAAGAAGAAGAAGGACAAATTCATCACAGTACTTTATAAATAACACTGTACATTTCTTGTACCTTAGGTGGTTTCTTTACTCCAAAATTTAGTATACCTAGGGTTTGTCAACTATATTGTAACATGCTGCTTCATGACCCAAAGTTATGCATGCAGCAGCATATATTTATCAATATGAAAGTCTGACTAAATTTATTATTTTAATCAGACTTCCATGTGCCTTTCACCACCTAACTTTCAACCAGCTTCATTACCAGTGATTGACAAGTTTAACAGGCACTGCCGGTGCAAAAAATTCATATTCCCCAAATTCATAGGTCACTATATATTATGGTACAGTTTCAATATTGGATTATAAATACTAAAATACAAGGGACCGTACTCTCAAACAGAGCTGCCTGATGGCTCTTGGCAATTAACGTTTCCTTTGAGTTACCTGGAACCCTACAATAAAGATTGACTTTTTATAGATCTAAAGTTAAGAGGCTCCCTCATTTTAGAAAATATGATTGAAGTTACATGACTATTCCAGCCTCCTCTTGGTAACTACAAAGTCCTCTTACCAGTTCCATAACCTGAGCAGTCCATGATGACAAAAGTCTCAGCCCTCTAAGTGCAAGGCTGGTCAGCTCTGTATACTGCTCATCACTCCTTGGATCATTACTGGACGTAATCATCTAAAAATAAATAAATAAATAAATAAATAAATAAATAAGAACTAAGTGTGGAAAATTAAAGGTCTAAAAGGTTAAAGGCAGTTCACCTAATAAATGCAATATACACGAGGGAATTAGTTTGTCTGATAATTACGATGTGTTTCCTCGAATTAGGGCCTGGCTGCTTGTTTAAAATTTCAAGGAGGGGTGCTTATTGGATGGAAGGCACTTAATTGAGGGGGCAGGGGGAGGGGTTTATTATGTTTTTTCTTTTCTTTTTGTAATATTAACACAGTGGTGTATCGGTATAACTGTTAAAGTTGAAGCATAACAAGTTACAAATAAAGTGGCAATAGAAACAGGCTTTCCTCATATCCCAAATATTCAAGGAGGTCTCTTGGTGACCGAGTGGGGAGGGGGGGGCACTTATTCAAGAGGGGCACTTGCCTGATTTTTTGGTCTAAGGGATGGACGCTTATTAGGGCAATTATTAGAGCATGGGCACTTATTTGAGGAAACATGGTTTTGCAACGATTGATACCTCATTTCTGTACCGTGCCAGTTCACTGATAAATTTCACATGCTCCTCTCTTATGCTGTCCATTCTACGCAGCAGATTGTACTGATCAACAACTTTGTCATCTGCTCCATCTGCTGCAGCAGTCCATTTCTCTCGCATACCTTCAAAGTTGGGGCACATCTTCAGGTAGCTAACCAATGCTATTTGGACATCACCAAATAAAGGCACTACTGGAAATTGCTGCAAACCAATAAAGAGAATTAAAAATATAAATACAGTTAAACTGCCAAAGACAATTATTATCATGAGTTTTTGAAAGCACAACACCACTGTAATTTCAGGAATTACATGAAAGGGCTTTCATGTACAACAATCTAGCAAGGCTCAAAATAGCTTCTGGATGGTGACCATACACATTCACTAGTCAAAAAATTTTTTGCTCAGTCAAGTCTCATTTCTGACCGGCCAAAATATTGACAAAAAGTTTCATGTTGTAACTATAACTGACAATATTCCTGTGCCAACAGTAAAATAGTGCTGTGCTTTATGTTTAATGATTAATTTTATTGTCCATTCAAAGTTCTGAAGATTTAACTTAATTTCATGTGCCCCAAAATTACACATTGTACATTTTGCAAAGTAAACATGACTGGCGAGTGAAGTTTTTGGCTGGTCAAGTCTGCAGTCTGGCAGGACGTTGCCTGTTGACCGGCCATTATTTTGAGCCATGATCTAAGAAGACTGGTAGTGTTTCTCCTGATCTGGTATGTGTACATGTAGTTTTAGGCACTTAGTTTTAGGAAAACAATTTATCAGTTTGAAATCCTTAGCATGCAATCATAAGACTTCTCTTCTGAATATAATTACAAATCCAAGTCATTCTCTTAGTAATAAACTGTCTACAAGCCAAAATGCAGTTCATTTACAGCAATAAAATTAGGTGTTTCAGACAGATTGTCATGTCAATCTGAGCTGGAAAATTACATTGTTTTATTAAGCTTCTTGTAAAAAAACCAGTAAGTTCAGTCATTCGCAGGTTATTTTTGAACTCCTCAGTTGAAGAGGTGACAGACTATTAACCACAGGTCATGAACGTCACAGAGAAGGCTTCAATTAACTCAAAATTCATTACCTTAAACATCTTGTCTATTTTGCTCAGGCTGATTCTTTTCTTTTGATCCATCTTTAACACGCTACTCTCTTTACCATCCATCAGAAAAATCAAAAAGCCCATGACCTGTTTAAAAATAATCATTGACAGATAAACTTTTTAAAGAAATTGCAGTAACAAGTTCTAGCCATTATAAATTAATATTCAAAAAAATTACATTCAAAGTTTAAAATAATTCACTGTCTCAATATTATTATTCCTGACTATCTCTCATGATTGTAGCATGTCAAAAGGCAGGGATGTGAAGAAGGGAAATTTGTTCCTGACTGGTGGCAATTGTTTTGTCACAAAGATCTTGTACAAAGCTGACCAATTACACCCAAAGCTGAACAGACCAGTCTGCTGCAGGGTTAACCTCCAGCAATGTTACATATTATTATCATGCCTTGTTCAGGGAGAGAGAGGGAGAGAAGGAGGAACATATGGAGGAATGTCATTTTGTCAATTTTTTTAATCTTACCAAAAGAAATACTGAGAAGTTGTAGTCAAACATTAACTGCTCATTATGCATGCAGGAATGCAGATTTGAATTTCACACTAGTTACTGGAATGACTAACAGATTTCTTTTTCAAATAATCAATTCACTAGTAGAATCTATAGGGGTATGCTTGACCCGGCTTGACTGTAACACACCTTCAAAAGTAGATGTTTCTCTGTGGGAGTTATGTACATATTGCTCTCATGCAGTCGAACACTTTGGTTCAGTACATCTGCCAACACATCTTCATATCCCTGAATGGTCTCTAACCCTTCTTTTAACAAGAATGTGATTTTGTTTTGATTTGCAAGGAAGAGGGAAAGATTCTGTGACTCTTCAATCATCGATACATCACCAGTGCCACGTCTCAGAAATGTGTCAGCTCTGGAACAATAACCCAAAGACAACAAACAATAGTTAATAATTATTATTTTTCTAAAGACATGAATGCACGCATGTTGCCCTGGGTACCAGAGGTCTTTTTCTCACATGCAGCGGGATGATTTTGGTGTTGGTGTCTTAACTTCTCACTACCTTCAATAATCATTACAGAAACAAATTAACAACAGACTGCAAGCCTTAACACTGCAGGGTCTGAAAATGAGAGCTGAGCTGGTGACTAGAATTTTAAACAAGGTGAACCAGCAGGCAACTGAAAAGGTTTCCCAGCCAGTCTTAAAGGATTGAGAAATCATCAATGTTGTAGCCTCTTTACAAATCAGCTTAAGAGAACAATACAGGCAAATATCATATTATTGCAAAATTTAATCCACAACAACTTTTTTTCCTTTTTGTTTCTTTCTTTTTTCATTCTTTTTTTCCTTATTTTTTTTTTCTGTCTTAATGTCTCCTTTGCAGAATGAAGACAATGATTGTGACTTAGACATATTTCTTTGCTAATGGACAAATTTTAATTATGTATCTTTATTGATAATAATTGGAATTTTCCTGAATTTTGACTGTGTTGTGCAGCTACGTTATAGGAATTATCTGATAGTTACAAACTGAAATACAAGTGTTAAACATTTACCTCTTATAGAAAGCATAGTCATTGTTCAGACAGGCCTTCATGTTCTTCAAAGCATCCAATACAGCGAACATGTTAATGAATTTCCCAAGAGTCAAAAGATACCTCTCTGATATGAAATCTTTCCTTCTTTCTGGGTGACTGAGAGTTTTTACTTCCTTGCAAAACCTAGCAATGGCATTTTGTGCAAAATGCATGAAGCTTTTTAGTTTGCGAACTTCTGGCTCAAGAACTTCAACTGTCTTTTCATAGATTTCAATTCTGTTTGGTTGATCATCACTTTTAACCTGCCAACAGAAAAATGGAGTAAAAATGTAAAGTAAAAAGAGTATATAAACTAAGTGCAACTCATGGTCATAACCAGGAAACAGCCTGAGGTTAATTTGATGAAAGTGTAACCATTGTTTTAGAGTCTGAAAACAATACTTACACTTGTAAGTTAGCCTTGTAAACGTTTCATCAAAATGAACCCTGGTTTTTGTGCAATGAAAAATCTTTGTACTAGCAGAGCAGTAACTAATTCCTTGCCAACTAATGGAATTTACCAGCACCTACAAACTCAAATCTTTAATAGTAACAGCCCTGTGTCAATCCTTTG
>BOPM01001005.1:82018-102248 GCA_022179025.1 Porites australiensis | reverse complement strand
GCTGCTTCATGACCCAAAGTTATGCGTGCAGCAGCATATATTTATCAATATGAAAGTCTGACTAAATTTATTATTTTAATCAGACTTCCATGTGCCTTTCACCACCTAACTTTCAACCAGCTTCATTACCAGTGATTGACAAGTTTAACAGGCACTGCCGGTGCAAAAAATTCATATTCCCCAAATTCATAGGTCACTATATATTATGGTACAGTTTCAATATTGGATTATTAATACTAAAATACAAGGGACCGTACTCTCAAACAGAGCTGCCTGATGGCTCTTGGCAATTAACGTTTCCTTTGAGTTACCTGGAACCCTATAGATCTAAAGTTAAGAGGCTCCCTCATTTTAGAAAATATGATTGAAGTTACATGACTATTCCAGCCTCCTCTTGGTAACTACAAAGTCCTCTTACCAGTTCCATAACCTGAGCAGTCCATGATGACAAAAGTCTCAGCCCTCTAAGTGCAAGGCTGGTCAGCTCTGTATACTGCTCATCACTCCTTGGATCATTACTGGACGTAATCATCTAAAAATCAATCAATAAATAAATAAATAAATAAGAACTAAGTGTGGAAAATTAAAGGTCTAAAAGGTTAAAGGCAGTTCACCTAATAAATGCAATATACACGAGGGCATGAGTTTGACTGATAATAAACCCCGTTGAAGTCCTGAATTTTTTCAGGCTTCTTTATGCAATTGCATAATTTAATTGCGTTCACTGCGACGATCATTTCTTCATTTTCAATAATTATTACAATATGTTTCCTTGAATAAGCACCTGGCTGCTTATTTAAATAAATTTCAAGGAGGGTGCTTATTGGAAGGAGGGCACTTAATTGAGGGGGGTGGAGGGAGGGGCTTATTATATTTTCCACCTTTTGGTAACCAAGTATACCATGATAACAACATTATGAAATTAACACAGTCATTGTGGTGTACCAATATAACTGTTAAAGTTGAAGCATAACAAATTATAAAATAATAAAGTGGCAATAGAACAGGTTTTCCTCATATCCCAAACATTCAAAGAAGTCTCTTGGTAAAGGAGTGGGGAGGGGGGGGGGGCACTTGCCTGATTTTTTGGTCTAACGGATGGACGCTTATTTGGGGGAGGGCAATTATTAGTGCATGGGCACTTATTTGAGGAAACATGGTTATGTAACGATTCATACCTCATTTCTGTATCGTGCCAGTTCACTGATAAACTTCACATGCTCCTCTCTTATGCTGTCCATTCTACGCAGCAGATTGTACTGATCAACAACTTTGTCATCTGCTCCATCTGCTGCAGCAGTCCATTTCTCTCGCATGCCTTCAAAGTTAGGGCACATCTTCAGGTAGCTAACCAATGCTATTTGGACGTCACCAAACAAAGGCACCACTGGAAATTGCTGCAAACCAATAAAGAGAACTAAAATTAGAAATACAGTTAAACTGCCAATAACAATAAATTATTCTGATTTTTTGAAAGCATAAAATTACTGTAATTTCAGGAATTTCATGAAAGGGTTTTCATGTACAACAATCTAGCAGGGCTCAAAATAGTTTTTGGAGTCGAAATACAGTTGACTCTCTCTTAACGGACACCTCTAAGAGACAGACACCTCCCTAAAACGGACACCTAGAGTTGGTCCCTGCCTTTCTTTACTCCCTTTATTTGACTCTCTATAAGACGGACATCTCTCTAAGACGAACACTTACTGCCGGTCCCAAAGGTGTCCGTCTTGGAGGGAGTTGACTGTATTGACAAAAGGTTCTATGTTATAACTGACAATGCTCCTGTGCCAAGAGTACAATAGAACAAAAATGGAAAACACTTATCTGCTTTATGTTTAATGATTATGTGATCGTCCATGCAAAGTTCTGAAGATTTAACGTTAAATTTATGTGCCCCAAAATTAAACATTGTACATTTTGCAATGTAAACATGACTGGTGAGTGAAGTTTTCGGCCAGTCAAGTCTGCAGTCTGGACGTTGTCTGTTGACCGGCTGTTATTTTGAGGTGTGATCTACAGAAACTAGTAATGTTTCTCCTGATTTGGTATACATGTAGTTTAAGACACAACAGTTAGAAAATCTCAGCATGTAATCATAAGGCTTCTCTTCTGAATAAAATAATTATTATGTAATAACATATCCAAGTCATTCTCTTAGTAATAAACTGTTTACAAGCCAAAATGCAGTTCATTTTCAGCAATAAAATTATGTGTTTCAGTCAGATTGTCATGTCAATTTGAGTTGTTGTAATAAACCGGTAAGTTCAGTCATTTGCAGGTTATTTTTAACCTTCTGGTTGAAGAGGTGACAGACTTTTAACCACAAGTAACAAATGTCACAGAGAACACTACAACAATAATTCAAAGTTAATTACCTTAAACATCTTGTCTATTTTGCTCAGGCTGATTCTTTTCTTTTGATCCATCTTTAACACGCTACTCTCTTTACCATCCATCAGAAAAATCAAAAAGCCCATAACCTGTTTAAAAATAATCATTGAAAGTTAAACTTTTTAAAGAAATTGCAGTAACAAGTCCTAGCCATTACATATTAATATTTCAAAAAGATTCCATTCAAAGTTCAAGGTACTGCTTTTAAATTCACTGTCTCAATTATTCCTGGCTACCTTTCTTGATGTTAGCATGTCAAAAGGCAGGGATGTGAAGAAGGGAAATTTGTTCCTGACTGGTGGTAATTATTTTGTCACAAAGATCTTGTACAAAGTTACCCAGTTACACCCAAAGTTGAACAGACTACAAGTCTGCTGCAGGGTCAACCTACAGCAATATTACCTTATTATTTATTTCATTGGCCTTGTCCAGGAGAGAGAGAGAAGGAGGAATGTACGGAGGGATGGTTTTTTTGGTCAAATTTTTTTAATCTTAACAATTGACTGAAATACTGAGGAGTTGTAGTCAAACACTAACTGCTCATTACACATGCAGGAATGCAGATTTGAATTTGACACTAGTTACGGCAATGACTAACAGATTTGGTTTTCAAACAATCAATAATCACTAAATAGAATCTATAGGGGTACCCTTGACCCAGCTTGACTGTTTAAAAACACACCTTCAAAAGTAGATGCTTCTCCGTGGGAGTTATGTACATGTTGCTCTCATGCAGTCGAACACTTTGGTTCAGTACATCTGCCAACACATCTTCATATCCCTGAATGGTCTCTAACCCTTCTTTTAACAAGAACGTGATTTTGTTTTGATTTGCAAGGAACAAGGAAAGATTCTGGGACTCTTCAATCATCGATACATCACCAGTGCCACGTCTCAGAAATGTGTCGGCCCTGGAACAATGACCCCAAAACGACAAACAATAGTTAGTATTATTTTTCTAAAGACATGAATGTATGCATGTTGCCCTGGGTACCAGAGGTCTTTTTCTCACATGTACACGTAGCAGGATGCTTTTGGTGTCAGTCTCTTAACTTCTCACTCCCTCCAATAATTATTACAGAAACAAATTAAGAACAGACTGCAAGCCTTAACATTGCAGGGTCTGAAAATGAGAGCTGAGCTGGTGACTAGAATTTTAAACAAGGTGACACCAGCGGGCAACGGAAAAGGTTTCCCGTCCAGTCTTTCCTTTAAGGATTGAGAAATCATCAACATTGTAGCCTCTTTACAAATCAGCTGAAGAGAACAATAAAGGCAAATATCATAAAATATTGCAAAAATTTAATCCACAACAGCTTTTTTTCTTTTTGTTTCTTTCTTTATCTCATTCTTTTTTGTCCTTATTTTTTCTGTCTTAATATTCTTTGCAGAATGAAGACAATGATTGTGACTTAGACATATTTCTTTGCTCAAGGACAAATTTTAATTATGTATCTTTATTAAGAATAATTGGAATTTTCCTGAATTTTAACTGTGTTGTGCAGCTAAGTTATAGGAATTATCTGATAGTTACAAACTGAAATACCAGTATTAAACATTAATTTTACCTCTTATAGAAAGCATAGTCATTGTTCAGACAGGCCTTCATGTTCTTCAAAGCATCCAATACAGCAAACATGTTAATGAATTTCCCAAGAGTCAAAAGATACCTCTCTGATATGAAATCTTTCCTTCTTTCTGGGTGACTGAGAGTTTTTACTTCCTTGCAAAACCTAGCAATGGCATTTTGTGCAAAATGCATGAAGCTTTTTAGTTTGCGAACCTCTGGCTCAAGAACTTCAACTGTCTTTTCATAGATTTCAATTCTGTTTGGTTGATCATCACTTTTAACCTGCCAACAGAAAAATGGAGTAAAAATTTAAAGTAAAAAAAGTATATAAACTAAGTGCAACTCATGGTCATAACCAGGAAACAGCCCGAGGTTAATTTGATGAAAGTGTAACCATTGTTTTAGAGTCTGAAAACAATAGTTACACTTGTAAGTTAGCCCTGTAAAAGTTTCACTAAAATGAACCCTGGTTTTTGTGCAATGAAAAATCTTTGTACTAGCAGAGCAGTAACTAATTCCTTGCCAACTAATGGAATTTACCAGCACCTAGAAACTTAAATCTTTAATAGTGACAGCCCTGTGTCAATGTGATAAGATGCCCCTCTTCCCTCGATTGGATGCTTGTCCACCAAAATGTACCCCTACCAGTTTCCTTCAGTTACCTGTTAGCATTGTTAAAGCCAGAATATACTGTAACACAGTTATTCAAGATTCCTAGTCATACAGTTCCCTGATTAGATGAAAACAAAAAAATCACTTTTAAAACTGTACAACATTATTTTAGCCTGTGCCACAGACAAAACTGAACTCTGATTATTAAAGTCTGTCTGTGAAGCAGCGCCAAACTCCCTGTTCTGGCCCCCACAGGTATACCAGGATTTGAGTACGAGCCATGATTGGCCTGTTAAAAAAGACATTGTCCATTTACCAATCAGGATGAAAGGAAATTTCGAAACACACTTTCAGTAATTTCTTGAGTCCATTGGGGGTCCAGAATAAAGATCTCAGGACTGCTTCGCAGATGTTACTAACTGACGTTAAATTACTTCTGCGACGCAGGCTATACAACATTGTGGTTGACGAAAATTATTATTAACAAGACCACAGCTTTTTTATCAACTAAAAATAAAATACACTGAGTAACATTTAAAGCTACTGCTGCAAAAAGCTGTGGTGTAGAACAAAATAATTACTATTATTAACAGGACCACAGCTTTTTTATCAACTAAAAATAAAATACGCTAAGTAGCTTTTAAGGGTACTGCTGCAAAAAGCTGTGGTGTAGAACAAATACTTACTGACGGAACAGCACGAGAGCAGCTTCTCCACGTATATAACATAACAGCATACTTCTCACCTTCTTCAAGCATCTCATTCTACAAAGTGAAATAACATTAAAGGTGACTAATAGAAGTATGTTTAATCGAAGCATTGTAGGCTCTTAGCCTGAATTTCATCTGATTACTTTGAGTTGTTATTACTCCCTCAGTAATGTCTGTTGAGAGGAGAAAACGACTTGAAGCAATCGGATGAATTTCAGGCTATGTAGGCTCTCTGGCTAGATTGTGGAATACCCGGCCCACTAAATTGCTAACTTCAAAAACTGCTTCCACAGTCACGCAGTCATCCGATTTGCATAATAAACTCTGACATTGCCTGCGGGAGTGCAAGACTGTGGGAGCACTAGTATACCTCACTCTATAAGCACACTAGTTACTTGACATTGACTGCAGGAGTGCGGGACAGCAGGAGCACTTGTCTTACTCCCTTAGATTTAAATATTTGGCATAATAGAACACGACTGCAGGACTGTGAGAGCAGTTTTTCAAGTAAGACATTTAGTGGCCCGGAAATTCTGCAATCGCCCCTAAATCCTATGACTGGCCTCTAAATTCATTGAGCTTTATTATTTAAAAAATTAAAATAAAAAGATGATCAGTAAAATAAAGGAGGTGTGCTTTAATTTTTGTATCAACATCAAAGACGTTTACAGAATACACCACTGACAATAACATGTCATTCAGGGAATATTATGCCGGATCGAACGAAAGCAGACAAGAGCAACCATGAGGTCCAAGCTTCGCTCCTAAAGCTGGCATTAACGAGCCACATGAGCCTTAACTGAGTTAAATTTCATGACAGCTCTCGTACTCGTTAAACCACCGGCTCAATGCTTGCCAAAAGCAGTAATCAGCTTAGATATTTTATGCTAAATCTTATATTTTGAAGGAATGATAGAGTCACACCTACCAAGCCCTTGTGTACATCCGCTTCTTCTAAATACTTGCTGATACATGTTATAAAGGCCTTGCTGTCTTCAAAATTTGTGTCGAAATTTGAAATGTAAGTAACAGAAGCAGGAGGTGCTTCGATTTGAGGTTGTTCGTCCGGTAGACTGATGGTTTCAAGCTGACGGACATTGCTGATCCCATCTTCCAGCGTCGCCATCTTTGTTATCTCCCAGGATGCCTTTCAGGGCGAGGTTGATTTCCGCTTCGTTGGTTTTAAATATTACCCCACCCTACAAAGTTTCACGACATCCGCAAGTCACGCCACCCATAAAAGAACTGTGATAATATCATCAATGGGTGGATGGGACGTGTTGAGGTTGGTTATCTTGATACCTTGTCCGATTATTAGATTGTTGCCTGATAAAGTATTAAATTGAGACACAGGTCCCTCAGGATCACATGACATTGTACCTAGTGGGGAGGGGGTAAGGGAGAAGGCTATTAACATGGGGCTATAAAGAGCAAAACCGTTCATACGAAAATGAGTAAAATGAAAATAATTTTAATGAGAGACTCTTACACTCTTATTGTTTTAGGGAAAGAGGCTAGGGACAAATTGGAATAGCCTATTATCACCAGCACATCTAGGAGATGGGCCTAAAGGGCTTGGTCCCCCCCCCCCCCTTATTTTTAGGCCAATAGACCATTTTACAGTTGTGAACTTAGTACCCTAGCCTTCGGGTGAAAGTGAGGCCGACGGTGACCTTGTTTTGATACAAACCTGCTTTGCTTTTTCATGGAAATTGTCCTTGAAAAATACTAGTTAGCATAAGAATGACTTGATTTACATAACAAAGCAGGAAGGTTTGTATCAAAGCAATGTCACCGTCAGCCTCGCTTCCATCCATAACTGTAAAATGGCCTATTAAGCCCGCTGGTCTAGCCCCTCTATTATCTCAGGGTCTTGATGAGCAGGCCCCCCAGTTCATCAAAAATCTGAATCCACCACTGAATAATTTATGTATCATTTTATTAGTTTCATCAAGCACAGAAATTAGTATATTAATTTTCTTTTCATTTAATGAGATAGCTAATAATATTTAAATCACTGTATTTAAATGCTTGAATTAGCAATGCCCCCCCTTTAAATAAGATAAACACAACCCTCCCCCAACAAAGAAGATAATCACATGTATTATGGTAAAATAAATATTATAAATAAGAAAAAAATGATCTCCATACCAGAAATAGGACTTTGAGAGTGACCACACCCAGCTCAGTTATTTGGTTCTTCTAACAGGGTTCACACTTTTTGTTTATTTGAAATTCTTACAATAATATTAAACACTAAGAGAGGAAGACCTAGAATCACGTTTTCCACTATCGGAGAAATCAGAACAGCAATGCTAACTATAACATTTTAAGGCTGAAAAATCAAAAAACAAAATAAATATTTTATAAAGCAAGTGAGGAAGAATCATCTACCAGAAATCAAGCAAAAAAATAGCTTTATTACTGATGAATTTGAAATGCACAAGGAGACATTCAGATCAGTTCATACGGCAAATAACAAAAATTGAAAATATGCAAAAAATTTCAAATGAATTAACAAGTGACAACCATTTCGGTGAGATATGAGTAGAATTAATTTTATTATTCATAATTGCACCTGTACAAAATTACATGAATTAAAGCCAGATATACTCCTGCTGACTATCTATATACAGTGCTAGTATCATCATTGACTTGCTAAATACCTGCCACAGTAGACAGGATATTTTTGACACCATTATTTTCACTGTCACCTGATGGTCAAGATCAACACCACTTGAAAACACATTTCAGTCAATCAAAGGTTCAAAACCCATAGGGATCAGGCACTCTTTGCGTCATTTGTTTGACAGAAATATATCCTCAAGCAGTTTTGAATGTAACCTGCGTAGCATGCACTGTTCTTTTAAACGGGCCATGCAAGGGGAACACGCAAACGGAAGAGGAGGCGCTGGCAACAAAGGCCCCCTCTCCTTTTCTCCCCTCACACGTCCTCAAGATTTCTTCCTTCGCCCTAAAAACCCGGCTCCTGCTTGAATGGAGGTTACCGGTATGCTTAAACTAAAAAAAGAATAAACACTGCCATTTTTTCTCTGAAAAGGTAAGGTCATTATCAAAGGAATAGCATCCCTGGTATCGATTAAAGTAAAATTGTTTACTAAAGTATTTACAGTTTTCTGTTCACCTTTTTTTTGTTTTCATTAAAGACACACCTGAGTACATTCTTTCATTATTTATGTATGAAAACTAGCATTCCTAAAATGTTTGTAGAATGACAACCATTAAGATTGGATCTCAAAATAATTTAACCCTTTAAGGTAACTCACTGCCAAAAGGCACCAATTAAAAAAAAAGCCAAAGGGAAGAGAAACTCAACTTCTGTTTCCATATTATATCACACAGATTTCCGCTTTGCCTTGATAGGTTTACTCGCAAAGTACCAGCGCAACAAAACCAGGAATGAGAAAAAAAGGCTCTAAAGAAAATAATATACAAGAGGGTCCCCAGAACCTGCCTAATTCAATAGAAAGGATTGGGATTTCAAGAGAGAGAGAGATATTTAATATTGAACATTTAAGTGGATTAACACAGATTGATGGTGACGTGAGATCTGGAAAATCTAAAAGAACAAAAATCTTTTTAGAATAAATTTTGAGGTGCAGTTTTCTTTCAAATAGACAAAAATAACTTTCATTTCACCTTAAAAAATCCATTATTTTTAACTGTGCAATGTGGCTGTTAGGACCATATGCCTCTAGGTCTTCTATGGTGAGGAAATCTGAGCCTTCTTTTAAGGCACTTCTTGAAATGTACAAATGATTCAATGATAAAAATGTTGAGATAAATGTTGTAAAACGCAGACTGCAGACTATTGTTTTCACCATGCAAATGAGTACGTGACAACAATAGTCCCACTGTTTTCTAACCCTAAAAACAATAGTCAGCAGTCTGCATTTTACACTGCCCCTAACTGGGATAACTTTGGTTGAGATGGGTTAAAAAAAAACCACTGGGGACCCTCACACATATACACAGCTGTATTATTATGATCGACTAACCACCATAAATACTTCTGTTATTTTACTGACAGAATATTATAACACAGCACGTTAGAGTCAGATTATGTGACTTATTTGTTTGTTAAGTTATCTGGGGTTGGATGACCTTCCCCTCGCCCCCATCTACGGGGCATCCTTTTACAAGGTTCATGCTTTTGCTGATGTAACAGTTTTGGAAATCGGGGTGGAACTGGAAGGGGGGGGGGGGAGAGTGTGAATTTTTTGTGGAAAAACCCAATGGCCAATTACATGGGTGATTTATTGTGAGATTTGCACACACCAAAAGCAGGGAACAGGCAGCACACCCAAATCATGCACATAAATAATCAGCAATTTAGACATGATTTATCACAACAAATCACCGCAAATGTGATTAGTGCAGCTTGGCAATTTCTGTCTGCCTTATGTGTTTGCAAAGTTCATAAAGGTAGTGTCACAGATTCTACTCAAAAACGTGCTGACAGATTCTGCAAAATCAATGCTCCTCTCGCAAAACTAAACCATTCATGTAACTGGCCTTTAAATTAAGTTGTAGACTGCTACCATATGACAGTGGACATAATTCATATAATACTAGTTAAAGTACATCCCTGAAACGAATAATTGACATTACGGGGTTATGAGCACGATTGAATTATTAAAATAAATTACCATTCATTTCTCATAACAATTCACTATTTACACATAAATGCACAGGAAACAAAATAACATTAAAAAAAAATTACAAGTTTAAGAAAAAATCCATGGAAGCGAAAACCCTCTCAAAAAATGGATGCCAAAGGAATGACTACTAATAAATTCTCTTCTAGGTTGACTAATAGTTTTCATCAACATCATTTTACTATTGAATGACAAACAGACAGCTGGTACACTGTACACTTGAATGATTAACAGAATATTTTTAGTGTATGTTTTCTCAGAAAAGGTCATAGATGTGATGAATATTTTGAAGCTTAGCATTCTTGATAATTCACATTTGATAAACCCTTGGTCAATCCTGCACCACATTCAAGAAACTTACTTTGCACTGTTTAAGTGCCTCAGAATTATGTCGTACAGTGGAACCTGGATATAACGAAGGGCCAAGGGACTGGGAAAATTTGTTTGCGCTAATGAGGTTTTGCTATATTGAGGTTCTTTTCCATATATTTTATTATTATTGGCGCAAAGAAAACTGTTTGTTATACCAATGACTTTGATATGTAGAGGTTCATTATATCAAGATTCCAGCGCACTGGACTTTGAATAATCAAGAAAACTGTTTTCATTCCTGTGTTTAAAGAAAGGTTCCACCTTGGAAGCCAGTTTATAAGAAAGGGTTATAAGTGTCATTCTTCAAATAAATTAAGAATTTTTTTCTTCCTACCATCCACACTAACAAGCAGGAAAAAAGGAAAACGCTAAAGAATCAAGGAAGTTAACTCCCAACAACTGCCCTACCCTACCCCTCAAGAAAACTTAAGGGTTGTTGATTATATTGGAAGATTATTAACATATGCACATGAAAACGTCACTCACCAATTTACTACAAGATGGTCAACATCACCACGAATCTGCATGCTGTACAATTTTACATTTCCGGACAAATTTGGAGCACAAGTCAGACATAAATAGTACGCGATGAAACCAGCACGCGCGAGTGAAATACGCCAAAGTGGTTAATTTCTTTAGTATCACTTATAAAGTGCTAGAATAATAAAATTCCACGAATCTATTTTACAAATGTATCCGTAAACAAATTACCATGCATGAATTGTGTCGGTCCCGCATGCTTAGGTAATCTGCATATAAAGCGACCGGCCACGCCAGTCAGCTGTTTAAAAAATCTCAATAAAAAATTCGGGGAGCTCAAACTATCAAGCGCCTGGAAGCATTCTCGCTGCTGGTCGGGCCGTTCGCGGCAGCTTCAGCTTTGCATTTTGTAGGCGTCTCGATCAGTTCGGGTTTGTCACCTTCGAGATGCCGGATTGCTTGAACGATCGTGTCCAAGTTCTGGCGTGAAGTAGCAAGCGCTTTTTGCGTCTTGTCGCTTGATTTTAACTTGGTCTCGGCAAGATCAATCTCAAGCTGTCGCTTCTTTTCCTCGACGTTAATCCGCAATCTCCGCTCTCGTTCCAATTGGCACCTCAATTCAATGAGCTCCTTTTGTATTTCTTCAACATAGTCATCTCCGTGTAGTAATGAACTTACGTTGTTGTTTTCTTCGATCTTGTTAGTTTCTTGAGCACGTGGCTCATGTTCCAATTTTGCCTTCTTTTGAGGTGATCGCTTTAAATCCGTCCCATTCGTCCCTTCTCTATCACACTGGCTGAGGATTCTTTTTAAAGTCGTATTTTGCTGCAAAAGTCGAGTCTTGTCTTGCTCCAGGGCGAAAATATACTCAGCTGTTTGCTGCAGTATTGCGGCCTGTTTACGAAATTAACATCACGAAATCAGTGCTTTGGTAAGTAAAGTTCCCCGAAACTACATTACTGTTCTATGATTCCTAATCGACTACTTATGCTTAAAAACGTTCAAAAACAGACCTTGCTTAGTTTCTCTCCTTCGCTGTTTGGAATAAGCAATCTCAGTGCTTGGAAACCGGAGTTTATGCTTTGCATACGTCGTCGCTCGTTTGAGTTAGCAATTTCCCGCCGTAATTTTCGTTCCCGCTCTCGATTGTCCACCACTTCGACCTTGAAACTGCAGAAAACAGTAAAGAACAAGAGAACGAGCTATTTATCTTGAAAACTAAGATAAACAGAAAGAGGCACAACGTTTTACCTGCAATCTTCCTCGTTGTAGAGCTCGTCCATTTCGTACGATTTTCGTTTCTCTGCAGATCGTGAGTAAAATGACATTTCCTAACAGCTCCCAAGACAGTTACAGCTTCTCAATCGTCCTTATTTCAATCGAAGATTACAGTAAGCACGAAGCTTCGTTGCAATTTTTCGTAAAACAGAAAGCGAGTAAAGCCGCAGCCAAATCGGCGGGAAACAGCTGTCTTCCTCGATCAGGTGACCGAAAGCTGGAGTTAAAAATTTGAATGCAGCACAGCAGAGGAATGCCAAATGCTGGGGTGATAAGAAGATAACGACTGATCAGATTAACCTGGTTTCGCTACGAATAAACAACTACATAGGCAGTTTCTTTCCTAAAATCTAGTTGACCAATTAATGCGAGATACGTGATACGTAATAGATTTTATCTTATGTCTTTGAATCTGGCTTGATTTTTTCAGAATTTATCAGAGAAGATACAGAATTACTCTAGATCGATGATTATTTTCTTATTACCGGTTTTTCATAATACTTTTGTTTTTAGACCAATGAAACGGCTTTTCTTTTAATAGATCTATATTTACATTTTGTGTGTTATGTTCGTACGACCGTGACCCCCAGGGACCTCAAAGCAACAATTCGATCAATTCTCTGTTGAGCGATATTTGTTGTCTACCCTTTCAGCGATGGCTTGAAGGAAAACCATACCCGTCTTTCGACCAAATTGAGGATGAAGCAGCCCAAAGAACAAGAAGCCAACAAAACGCAACTTTTTCTCCATCCCGTTATTTAGTTAGGGGGTGGGGTGGTTGTCCATTTATTTTAATGAACCTGCCAAAGCAATGCATGAACTTTGCCTGATCGATCAGCTGTTTAACTTAAGATTGAAAATTGCTTTGATTCAAGCCTAGTTTTGTTCCAGTCCATCGGAACGTTACTTTAATTCATCCAAGTTTGTATAAATTTTACCATGTTATCCATATTGGACATAATTTAGGGCGTTTTTCATGGAAACGAAGGTTGTGCGCAAATAAGTCACCCACGCTTTGAGTTCAGTTTTCAAAAATCAGGTTCGAAAGGATAGTTTCTATTGTTTTGAAATCTCTGTAGGATACCGTAAAATTCCGAAAATAAGCCCCTCCATGTATAAGCCCCTCCAAATATAAGCCCCCCCCAAATGGTAACGCAAAAAACCCTCCGTTAAATCGTCCCTCCGAATATAAGCCCCCCGGGGGGCTTGTACTTGGAATTTGCCCTCAAATACAAAGTAAAACAAAGCAAAAATGGTAAATTTCCTTCCCACTACAAGCTAGCCCAACTGATTTTGAAACGCAAATTTCCCTCCGTACATAAACCACTCCGAATATAGGCCCCTCAAAAAGGGCCTTTGAAAAATATAAGCCCCGGGGCTTATTTTCGGAATTTTACGGTATGTTAACAATTACAACTAAAAAGTAAATAAATAATTAATAAATAAGATTACAGCAGTAAGCCAGTCGTAAGAAGTGACAATTTCACTGTTGAAACTGCCGATGAGGCCCGAATCTCTTTATGAAAAGACAATAGATCTGTAGCGAACATTGCAAGTGGGTTTACTTCTTAAGTTGGGTAGAAGAAGAGTCTGGAGTTTTTGACACTTTCATGCACAGACATTTAACAAATAACTTGACCTTCTTCTGACATATGTTTTAAAGTAGACATTGAAGATTTTTGACAATAATCGTACACACTGATGTTCTTTAATTCAAAAGCATGTTTAACAGCATGTTTCGTACATGAAAAGAAATGCTAGTGGGTTCCCATGAATTTTCACGGAACCAAAAAATTGTTACCGATGGTTTCATGATCTGGGCACAGTCGCACAGAACCGAAAAATTGTTTTCCATGGGATTTGAAATCCTAGAGCTTGAAACTCAGATTTTCAGAAAAAAATTCTGTATACTGATGTCCGTTTGAAGACACCGTACAGCCTTTATAGTAGTAAGCTCTGCAGTAAAATATCTAGCCAGGCAAATGTCAGGCTCGAATACGGTAGTAGAAAGACGAGCCTCGGCAAATGTTCGCTTCGCGTGGGCGCTCGCGGGGACAACACGCACGTGATAAGAGGAAGGCGCGGTTGCCAAGCCTTGAAAAGCTATGTTCTGTTCTGCACAGGGGGAATGTATTAGAAGGATTAGACTTCAAATTTCCGTCAAATTATAGCGTTTCGCGGTAAGTGCCTTAACGTTTTAAGTATTTTGCTATAGTTTTAGCCTTCCTTTGGAGAGATCTTAAATTCTGACCACAAACTTTGGAATAGCGTGATCAAAAAGTGAACATTTTAAACGACGTACTGTGGGAATAGATTAAGCTTACCTGCAGTAGTAATGTCATTTCCCATCAATCAAAGTTTTAATAGATACCGATCGCTTAACACATCTTCACCCGGGAATTTCCAGCCGGATAATTGCATTGTTGAGCCTTAAATTTGACAAATTAATCTGAGATAGGTTTTGCAGGTCAATGTGAATATAGCATTGATGTGCGTGATTAGACTTTATAGACAGGAGTGAAATGTATGGCCGTTGTTACATCCAATACCGTAATTTTATTAACGGCAAATTGTTTTTGAAGTATAGGCAGTGTTATAGTAAATCGGAATTCGAAAATTCGAGTTCTGCATCATATGTATCATTTCCATGTGTGTTTATAGATGACACATTGAAGAGGAATTCGTATTTTTTATATGTCGTGCTTGGTTATTAAAATTCTTGTACTTCATTAAGCTTGTGACTTAAGTTCTTGGTTTAAAAAGATTGAAAGTCATAAGCCGTGTTATTCAATAACATAATCGGATTTTTGGATTTTCGGGTTTTTCTCTTAAACACATTTGCAGGAGCAAAAGTAACAAAAATTAATTGAAATGCTGTAATTTTTTAAAGTCTCACTCTCTTAAGGGGAATTAAAGTCAGAATTCATTTTTTTGACTCATGGTTATGCAAAGCAGAGTTGTAAGTTTTATGTTATCACTCACTCACTCACTCAGGTGTAGACACTTTATTATAAGTCAATCCCAAACTTGAGAGCACCAGTGATATGAAATTGAAAATGACCCCTTTTTCATTGTTGCTGAAGTTGACTGCAATCAAAGTTTACTCTGAGGATAGGAGTTCACCATAAATGTAGTCTTATGCCCCCTTTATATGGAGAAAGGTCATTTCGTGTACGTGTAGAAGGGTCACCTTCTTACCTGAGCTCCCCTGGGCAAACCAATTTTTGATACATTTCCTTACAAACATGGTTAACTCTTTACGTGAGAAACAAAAAAATTGGCTTGGCTAGAAAGGTGACTCCCATAACTGGGTTACCCTTTTGTGATGGTAGGGTTCTTAGCAGGGCACATTTTTCTCCATATAAATGCCTTGGCTCTCCCAGCTGGGTCAACAGAATCATTGGCAAGACAATAAGAGCATGTATGAGCACTGTCTTAGACAATCAGAGCATGGGCAAGTGCCGTTGGTTTGGGCAAAGGGGTCAACTGTTTTCTCACATAAACGCTTGTTAGATTTGACTTGGCTGGGAGGGTGACCCTTTTTGTCATTTTTTTCCATATAAAACAGGGTGTTATTCCTTATATAAATGTCCTGGCTTACAAGTATTATGAAGAACAAATTAAAATATTCATTTAGTGAACTTTTGGTACCATTATTATCCATAATACATGTATATTTCTCAGTGCTCAACTTTGGGTGACCACTCATTCACATTGGTAGCCCCCCTAACAGGCTTACTGCATAACTATAAAAATTAACTGTACCTTAAAAATTACCTAGGTTAAAAAAAATCAATGTACTGGCCGAAATCAAATTTGACCCGTAACATTCATTTGATATTATTATTAGCAGGAGGCCATAGTAAATACCACTTCTGCTGAAGTGAATGACAGCTTACAACAACAATCCTACGGAAATGGTTTGTCATGCAGCACTGTATAACATTTTTGTGTTCACCTCACATATGATGTTATTTAATTGACAGATGTCAGATGAATTGGACAGTAGTGACCAAGAATACTCAAAATTAGACAAAGAGAAAGAAGAGGAAAAAGAAGTTCGGGTTGAAGTGCAACTTGAAAAATGCACTGCCAATGCCTTAGCTGTAACATCTGTCTCCGAAATGCTAGACCAGGGTGATGTCACCTCTGTCATAACAAGTCTATCTGCAGAAGATTCTGTTCTTCACAGTCAGTCAGTTCTTAATGAAGCAGAAACCATTGCCTCGTCAGGTGACTTGGAAAGCTCACCCTGTCTGTCAGACACACCTGTGTCATCTGACCTGCTGTCTGATTCACCCACCATCAGTTCAACTGTAGGGCTTCTTCATCAGCCAGTTGTCTTAACTTCTTCTGTACTGCCTTGTGTGTTGACGCATGTTCAAGGGACATCAGAACTTCTCACTGGTGAACTGCATGAACAGGAAAGTCAAGAGGAATTGTTAATGGTAAAAGGAGAGGATAGAGAAGTTCTGGAACCTTGTGTTGTGGTGAGTCATGAAAGAAACTCTTAGTACAGTCAAACCTCCATGTGTAACCACCTCTCGTAAGCGACCACCTCCCTTAAACGACCACCCATCCAAAACACCAAAATTTTCCCAGTCAAAGCCTTACAGTTGGAACCTCTAGTAAAAATAAAAAAAAAACCCCTGTAAGCGACCATAACCACTTTTGGGCCTTACGGTTAATGATTTTCCATTGCTTTTAACCTCTTGTAAGCGACCACTTGACGCATTCTCTGATCTGTATGTTCGCTGTGTGTACTATGAAGATATGAAGAACTTTAGTGGCAACATGTAACAACACATGTCGTACCTGGACCTCTTCTCCGAACAGAGGCCCCCTGTGGTTCAAATCTTGTAAGCGACCACCTTCCGTAAGCGACCACTCAGTCTTTGCATTTTGGGTGGTCTCTTACGAGAGGTTCGACTTTAGTACAATGTATAGTGTCTAACCTATACCCACCTACTTTTGTTCAAGGAAAAGGCATGAAATTTTTATCCTGAGAGTCCCAGCATTTTTCTAGAGAGCCCACCTCATCTTAAGATGTCCAAGGTTTCCCAAAGTTCCTAGTTCCACTGCTTTCTTTTCTAAAATCAGAGTATTTTTGGAAAGTACTATCATTCATACTGACTCTTCTCAAGTTGGTTCACGTTTATTGTGCTTTATATGTATGTTTTTCCTGCCTGATTCATAATCAATAATGGTCTTCAGGTATGGGGGCTCCTTGAAATAACCCTTTGGAGTGTTTTGATGTCAAGATGTCATGTTATCATAATATCGTCTCCTTTTCATTCCCCTTCCACTAATTTGTATATGAATTTTGTTAATAATAACTTGTTGACAAAGTCAGTCAATTATTTGTTTTGTTTATTCTTTGCTAGTTTACAACAGCTGAGGCCATTCAGACAAGCAAATCATCTGACAAGAACTCATCACCAGCGGCAACAGATGTTGTGGTCACAAATCCATCTAGTCTAACCTACTTGCGGCAAATTTTTGATCCGGAGCAAGTGAGCCCCCAAGGCCAAATAGTGTCAGTTTTGCCCCATGGTATGACGTCTCCACTTTCGCCAACTTTGCCAGAACTTCACTCATGCAAATGGGATAATTGCTGTCATCACTTCTTGTCTCTAGAGGATCTTGTCACTCATGTCAATGATAGCCATATAAGGACAGAAGCCAGTGAATACTGTTGTTTATGGCAGGGGTGTCCCCGTAATGGAAAGGGCTTCAATGCCCGGTACAAAATGTTAATACACATGAGAACACATACCGGTGAGAGACCCCACACGTGTACACATGACTCTTGTGGCAAGAGCTTTTCACGACTAGAAAATTTAAAAATTCACACAAGGTCGCACACTGGAGAGAAACCTTATGTCTGTCCAGTGGCAGGTTGTAACAAAAGGTACTCTAATTCAAGTGACAGGTATAAACACACACGGACACATTCAGAGACCAAACCATATCACTGCAAAGTGGCAAACTGTTTTAAAAGATATACAGATCCAAGTTCACTGAGGAAACATTACAAGACTATTCACGGCAAGGATGTGATTTCTGAGGAACAAGAATGATGTACATAGTATGATTAATCATGGAGTGGGGTTGGTAATTAATTTTTGCAATTTCTCCTACTAGGTGTTGGCTTACAACTAGTGAACCTGAGTTGACTTATGGCACCGGGAGGTACTTTAGAAATGTTTGGGTAGGGGTGTTCTGCTGGGACCCGGGAACCCTTAGCCTATACCAGAACTAGTTCGACTGAATTATGCTGCCCTAAAACTTCCAAAATCTCTTGCTATCGTAGAGGCACTATTTTCCAGAAATTACTGATGTTGACACTTTCTTTGCTATGTAACTGAGGTGCGGGTAAATTAAGATTTGCCAATTTCCTTTTTCTTAGTGTCAATCACCGGTTTCCCTTCACCCAGTTGATCAGTTTTTTTATACATTGTACCCTATCCCATACTACTAAACTGCTTGAAAATCCCCAAATCTTCACAGTGGCACATCCCTATATATCCCATATATGGCCTTACCCCTACCCCCCTGTGACCTATGGCTGGAATTTGTACCTGCCCACTGAACCATATGATAGTTTTTTGATACGCAGCAAATGGTCAGTTTTATTAATGCATGTCGAATTAGTTTAAAATTTGTTATATTCTACCTAGTTAGCCTGAGAAAACAGCCAACATTTGGTGATGCTACCACTCATTTCCCTGCCAAATGACGTCTGAGAAACGCGCGCAGAAATTCCATACTGATGACACGTCACTACCCAGATCTGGGTAGTGCTTCTGATTGTTCTTGCCGTGTGGGAAATTTGATTCAACCAATCAGGAGCCCTACCCAGATCTGGGTAGTGATGCGTCATCAGTATGGAATTTCTGCGCTCGTTTCTCAGACGTCATTTGGTGGGGAAACCAGTGGTAGCGTCACCATATGTCAGTTGTTTTCTCAGGCTACTACCTAGTAAGCTTAGCTTTAAATTTTGCTGATAATAAAAAAATTATTATAATCATAACAATAAAGAATTTTTCAACCTTATTGGCCTTTGACAGTGCTGATTACAGTAGCCTGAGTAGCAAGTATTTTTGCTCTCTTGTTCTCATTCTAACTTGCGCTCAATAACTCGAGCAGGCTATGATTTCAATATCGATAGGATGTTGCAACAGGTACTAATAGACCTTTTTACCGATACGGCGGCCATATTGAATTAATTAGATTTAAGGAGTATTATGGGATGCCCAGGGGGGAAGAGCATGATCTGATATACTCGCTCAGTATTTACACATACTTTTCGCTGCAATTTTTCTTTAAGTTTTCCTAGAAAAAGATTGTAATGGTAAAAAAGGTCGTTGAGCCATGTTTGGATGTAATAATAATCGCCTTTTTCCCAAGAAATATACAGTGAAGTTCTCTTTTTGCCCAAAAAGCGTGTGTAAAAACTGAGCAAGTGCCCCCTGGGCATCCCATAATCCTCCTTAAATCTAATAAATTCAATATGGCCACCATATCAGTAAAAAGGTCTATTGTTATGTTATGTGCCATTGTGTGCATTGTAGTGGGACAGTGGAACTTGAAGAGTTTTTTATTATTATTTTCTTCTGGTCCATATACAGGGCTGTCTCAAAGTCTGTGGGTATATGCCGTTAGCAGCCTGGAGTAGAATTGAACAGTTAAGAATTTCTTTTGGTTCTGTTTTCCTTTTGTTTCCAATGAAAGTAGCCAAGGGGTCACGTTCATGCGGTCAAGGTATCTTTTCACCAGAAATCAAGACAGTCAAGTGACTCTGATCTGTTTTTTCAAGTTGACAATAGATTTTCTTGTGTAATATTATACCCACAGAAGCACACAGTGTGTATTAATTTGCATGCTAGGGTTAGACTCTTGACCCAGTATTAGTTCATAAATATCAAGACAGTACTATTTTATTATTAGCACCCTCTTCCTCAGCCGGCAGGGATTTTTCTCCCTTTTTTCAGGTAGGCAAAGGCAAGGGTGAGCCACACATGGCATTTCTGGATCTCTATGCCAGCTTCGCACTTGTCTTTGCTCACCTGAAAATTGCAAGAAAACACTGCCTGTTCTACATGCCCAGGAGGGTAGTTCCTTATATAAGCCAA
>BOPM01001005.1:45157-82008 GCA_022179025.1 Porites australiensis | reverse complement strand
TCTTTTTGAGCAAACGTTACGTAAACGTTAACTCATCCTACTACATTATTTTATCATATTTGGTTTAAAACAGTATCCAAAGAAACATGAACAGAAGAGATGAGAAACCCGTAGGCGCCGGGCGAGAGAATCGCCTTCGCTTACCAAAACAGCAAAAGAGATGAATCAATAACAATGGCGAGCAAATAATCGTTATATATACTTGGAAATTCGATGGAAAAGGTTACATACGTTTGGAAAATCAAGCTTTCTTCGACTTTGATTTATGCCGGCTCCGTGTCATTTCTTACCTCCACTGATGATCGAATTCAGAAGTATTTCGTTGATGCCAGTGGCTTTCCCTGTATAAATCTCTATAGTCTATAAAAAAAATGATTGCTCTGCTATGGCTTAGGGTCTATAATCAAGATTTCGGCTTGTAACTGGTTCAACTCCACAAGATTTGTTTAGATAGCGTATTAATTCGATTAACCGCCCTGGCAGCTTATTAAATTTTTGGACCTTGAGAGTGGGCGCTTATTCGAGGCTGGGCGCTTATGAAATTTTCACTATTTTCGACAAGTGTAGTTTGTTAATTTTGCAAGAAAACAGTAAATGGTTATAACAAAACTCGAAGATGTAACAACGCAAGGTTTCTGCAAAACACTTTTAAGAAAACTCCGTTTTCGGAGAAGTATCAAATTACGTACTTATTCCTTTTCTGGGGGGTGGTAGGGGGAAGGGAGTGGGCGCTTATTTGAGTTTGAGTGGGAGTAGGAGGGAGGTGGGGTGGGGTGGGGGTGGGCACTTATTCGAGGCTGGGCACCTATTAACTTTTTTTGCCTTTAGAATGTGCGCTTATTCGAGGTTGGGGGCTTATTCGAATAAATACGGTATTCCAGTTATCTGAATTTTGGAATACAAGTTTATTGTTTGATTTAAATTATAAATTTATTAATGGGATGCGCTTCTCCCTATCTGTTTCACGCGCGTGTCTTGTGATATGCAAATCAGCCAGACCGGTTACAAATTAAGCCGAGTGGCTCTGGGGACGAGAATGCAGCCAAACCGGCTAAGAAATGGCATGAAATGCGCATGTGCATCAGCTCACCGTGCATTCTCGACCCCAGTGCTTACGGGTTTGGGTCTCTCTCCTCTACATGCGCAGAAGAGCTCTGGGTCGAGATTGTTTAATGTGTGGATAAAATCCTATGGTGTTTCCATAGAGAGAAATTTTGCACAGTATTACAGTGGGGATGGGGAATTTGGCAAAAAGAAAATTGATTTTTTTGTAAATTCTGTTCTTTGGCTGTTAATGGGAATGAAAGAGTTAATTATGTTTGTATGTATGTGGGGTAGACCTTTAAAATCAATGAAGCTCCTCTAAGGCGGACACCTTTGAGTTAGAGTCATTAAATATCAACTTCGTACTTCCACAGGCTTAAATTTTTATTTTATGTCTTAAGCTAATTAGTATTTTGAAAGACATGAATGATTAATCGAAGAGTGCGTTTTCACATGGTACTAACAGTCAAGCGCGTACAATTAATTGACCACAAGAAAAAGCTCTGAACTGAAGATTTTACGGGTCACACGCCTCCTTTTGGTGACCATTGAACCATTTTCTTTTCTTTTTTTCATATTTTCAAGTGCCTTATTAAGATAAAAAGGAAAAAGATGAGTCCCTCCGCGAATTTCTCGCATTTCCTACTTATAATTTTGGCGTTGTTAAAGGGATTTCCTTACTTCAAAGGAATCGAAAGCGCCAATGTTGTGGCCGAAAATTACAGTATCAGGGTGGCTTCACAGTCCAGTGCAAGGGTTCATGAAGACGAAAAGGAGACAAGGATTTCAGAAGCACTGAACCCGGTACTCGTACTAGACAATACAGTGACCGTTAGAGAGCTCTTAAAGGAAGACCCATTCTCACAGTGGACCTATAGATCAAGGTGGAGTGAGTTAAGTGACTTGGAACTTACTAGCGATTCAATGTCAAAGGCTATTCAAGCAGGTAAAGCTTCTCGTCTAAAACGGGTTCTTTTAAAAGCCTTAGCGGGTAAAAAAA
Organism: Porites australiensis; assembly: GCA_022179025.1. NCBI lineage: Eukaryota > Metazoa > Cnidaria > Anthozoa > Scleractinia > Poritidae > Porites > Porites australiensis. The sequence continues at coordinate 79,964 of BOPM01001005.1, read as the reverse complement.
TCAACGTTGTTATCGTTGGAGGCTCGAACAGCGCTGGAGGAAAGTTAGGTGTCGATGAGGGAAGTCTGGATGGTTTATACTTTAACGTTTTCACGAAATGGTGGAATGAGACCATTGCCAAAGCGACAAACGCATTTGTGAAGGAATATGGAGTGACTATTGGAGGAACGGGCAGTTACGTGTTCGCGTTTTGCTACAAAACATTTATCCCAAGAGACCTAGACATTGATATTGTTTTGATCGAAGCTTCTATTAATTTCAACATCCGCGGCAAGGCCGAGCCCCTGGAACAACTAACTCGTCAAGTCCTCTCATATCCATCAGCGCCAGCAGTATTCTACATTAATCTGGTCAGTGGTTTAGGTCTTGACCCGACAACTCAGAAGGTCATTAATCCCCTGTGCACTAATCTCGAGAATTTTAGACAAGCTGAGCTGGCTCATCACTATGGAATATCCTCATTCAGTTTGAAAGAGGTTCTGTGTCGCAAGAAAGACGAAGGATGGGAGGCAGCAGTCACTAATTTGGCAGGCTCGGATGGCCGCCATATTGGTATCAAAGCGCATGCCCAAGTTGCCATGATGATTATCGAACATGTGCGTGGTGTCTTCAAAGAGGTAATCAATGACGTCACAAACAACGTCAACGCAAACGAAATCGCCTCTTTAGCTTTACCGGAACTTTTCTTTTTGAAAAGTAAAACTGAGGCTTTGAGTGATCCATTGTGTTGGACCTGGTTGACGCCCGATGTTTATCAGTCTCGTCAACGCTCAAATCTCAAGCTCGACGTTATTGAAAGCAAAGGATTTTACCGAAAAGGAGGATCGAAAACAGGACAGTATTCTGATGGCAATAATAAAACTGATTTGCGCACCGACGCCCAAGGAGGCTGGACTGCGTGGAACGATCATTCAATCCTTAAGCTGCGTATTCTGGTCCCGCCGCTTAATTCGCAGATTATCCCTGAATCTCGGTCAGTGATTGTTGTGGCTCACACTTCTGGTTACGGTGGTAAGGCAAAGTTGTGGCTGGATGATAACAAGGATCGAGCAATTTACGTCGATTCCAAAGCGAATTTTGGAAACAATCTGTTAAACACTGTTGCCACAAGGGTGGATCCAGGGTATCACGTTGTCACAGTTCAAACCCTTCGCTGGGGAATGTTTATGGTCAGCGGATTGTTTGTCGGTCCGCCAGATTTCAACAGGCGAGAAGTACTATAGTTGAACTACCTTATTTAATTAGGAAATCTATTGCTTTTTCAGAACATTTTCTTCCTACTAGTAGCTTGCTAGTTGAAAGCTATACCCGCGAAGTGCGATCAGGACCTGGTTAGTCTTATCGTTTAGTTGTTCGCTTTTCCGCAGTCGCTGGAATCCACAAATCCGCTGGCGGACAGCACGTTAGTGTCAAGAAGAGCGCGTGAGTGCCTGACTCGTCCCCAGTCGTCTCTAAGTTGTCTCTACTCATTAATTATTTACTAGGGAAGCGGTTGGGTTGTGCGCGCGGGGAAGATGGGAAGGCGAGAGGAGGGGAGTCTCTCCCTTCTCCCTTCTTCCTTCCCGTCATCCCCTTTGTTAAAGAGCCCGTTCTAGTCTTCCACGCCGAATACTAATAATGACAGACGACTGGGGACGAGTCAGCGTGAGTGCTATGAAAGTTTAAGATAGCCGGCTTTTGCTGATTGTCAAATCGAAAAGTGAGTTCATTCCTTAACTAGGAGAAAAAATGATGTACACGCTAAAGATTCTCAAATAAAATGAATTCTCGACACCACACCAAATGACAAAAAAGATAATTGACGATTTAGGTTCGCGTTATTTTTTATATACAGTATCTTCCTGTGTCGCTTCGAATATTTTATACTGGCATTTAACCGAGGGTGTGCATTTCTATGTCGTGATTCTTATCTTTTTTTAATCGCTGGAACTATTCTGGTTTTTTGCTCCCCAAGATAACGAGGTAGCCTGCGAAAACATCCGTTTCTCCTCGCTCTCCGCCGCTGGGGACGTTTCGCGAGGATGAACGTCTGCGACTCAGCGACAGAAATTCCATACTGATGACGTAAAATCTGTCGGAATCTTGTCAGAAGCGCTGATTAGTCGACAGAGTAGTTACATTGTTTTAGCTATTGTTTACGAATGACAGACAAAAGACAAAAGGCCACAAAGGTCAAATGTAAACGCGAAGAATCTCTAACAAAACAGTCAATATTTCTGGAATATAGTCTTCTCTAGAAGAAGCATTTGAGTTTTGCTGGAGCTGGTTGGCAGATGAACACAACACTTCACCAAAATCGACCAGAAGACACGCAAAATTGGACAAATTTATATTTGGAGCCCCATGTTATGTAAACATTGATTTGCGTCATCAGTATGGAATTTCTGTCGCCGAGTCACAGACGTTCCTCCTCGCGAAAAGTCCCCAGCGGCGAAGAGCGAGGAGAAACGGATGTTTTCGAAGGCTAATAACAAGACTGACGTGCAGGTTACTGGTACTTTGGGGCATCCTCGTCCCCAGGGAAATGCCTTGGGGACGAGGATGACTTAGGGGCTGTTCACCCTTGGTGTCCGAGAATTAGTGCAAGGGCACCCTCACAAAATGGTGTTGTGTTAACACCTCGAGTGATCCCCGATACGTAACTGTGTATATAATTTCTCCCCATCCGACGCAATTTTTCAAACTTGAGCTTCGATTCCAAGTGGGTACAAAGCAGTTGATTGTCACTGAACTAACAAAAACAGCGTGCACACAGGGACCCCATGCCTTATTTAGTACCCAAGTACAAAGTCTTAACCTCGTATTCGGGCACTTTCACAGTGCCCGAAGTCGAGGGTTGGTACTTAAAAATAGCGTGAGTTCACATTAGCGCCCAGCGAGTACCGTACTCGAGCGTCGTGCCAGGGCACCAAGAGTAAACGCTGAAGCTGACGCCGTCAAACAATAAACAGATGAACTGAATCCTGCGCTGAATCCAGCGAAAGGAGAATTGACTGGTGGCCAGGTGGCTTGGTGCACAACACTTTCACTTTCAAACTCTTAGATTTTTAATTTAGACTGTTCACGGCTCCCTATTTTTCCGTAACGATCGTCGAGACCGAGCGCTCTTTGTTACGGGCGCGCATGTTGGTTTCAAATGTTCCAAGTAATAAACCCCCGTCGCCCGTCTTTTTGGTACATTTCAGTGAAGCCAAGATGGCCGCCCATAACTGCGGCGAAGCCCTCAACCCAGACGATCGTACGCAAAAATGGGGAATTGTGAACAGTCTATTTTCAACCATACCAGAAGGGTAAATATAAGAGGAGGTTATGCAAAAGACGTCATTTTATTTGAATCAATGACATGAAAATAAAGAACGCGTATAGTAGAGGATTTTCAATTTAGCGATACCAAAGTCCTTCATTTTTCCTTATGACTAAAACCGTTTCATTAGGCCTTTCTTTGAATTAAACTTTTTGTTTATTTAGTTTTGGGAAAAAAATAGAACTAATTTAGGAGATATGAATAAAGTTGGAAAAATAGAGTTTGAGGGAAATTATCATTTATTTAATAGATTAAAACAGTTTACTATAATAGTCACCCGTGAACTCTCAGTGCTTATGTTTGCGGAATAAAAACATGGCATCAAAGATAATTTTTGTACCTCTAAAAGTGCCGATAATTGAACTTCCAATCCCCCTAAGTGTCGAATTCTTAAAAGAACTTCCTCGTAGTGAATGGAACTTTAGGTTATTTTATTTGGTTTCCATTTCCACCTGCTCATAGCAAGCCTGTAGAAATGATTAAGAAAAGTCCAATCAGTTCTAAACCAAAGCTGGGATCATCCGCCGAGCTTATCGTCACCTTCATGCCATTGCACCAAGCTTTAATTGCCTGACTGCAGGATTGTTCGCCTGTTTTTTATTGACTACTAATACAGCCTTTCGGTTTTTGGTTTAGCGACTGGGTCATTTGAAAATTGCTCTGGTTCAGTTCTCATGCTTTCCTCCGAAATAGACACACTAGCGCTTAATTGTTTGAGAGTTGACTTGGTCATGATGAAAATATAACGCTGCTTCTAAACAGTTTTTTATTGACAATAGTTGGCTATAGGTAATTTATCCATCTTGAAAGATCTCTACTAAAAAGAGATTTTAAATTATAGAAGTCAGACACCTTCCACTAAATTATTTTGATCTATTTTGTTACCTCTATTCAAGATAGCTAAACGATTTTAAAGGTCATTTTGAGTGGTCTCTCGACATTTTACCGAGAAATTCCGACGAATGATAACTATAATGAAAACTGGTCTGTTCCAAGCAGGTAATGACAAGTAACTCTGAGGGGTTTGTTGTTCAGTTATGGTAAGTGTAAAACGGAATAATTACAAGCACAATAGGGAGCTTAAGCAGCGACGTTTTTGAGCGACGCACGTCAACCGGAAGTGAGGTATTTTCCCTCTTAACATGCCTTGATGATATAAAATTTGTATTCCTTAGCTTCTTTACTGTTATAGAGGCGATTTGACTGAAAATTTGCGCGAAACCACCGTCAAAAAATGAAAAAAGGCCACTTCCGGTTGACGTGCGTCGCTCAAAAACGTTGCTGCTTAAGCTCCCTAATATCTGATGAGCGACGATAGTTTTCCTAGTTAAGGATAAATCATGAGTAAGAGATTCTCTTTTCTTAAGAATGGCAGCCGATCCGTATCTTGAGTATCTTGCGTACCACACATTGCGAAATCATTGCTAATGTCGGAGTCGATTTCATCGTTCAAATAGTTTGCGCGTAATGAAAAATGGCGTGTTATAATCAGTAACGATCGTAGTGATTTATTGCGATTTTTAGCCCCAATTCATTTTCTGGAACTGTAAGTGGTTACTTTCTGCTGTGGATTATAAAGACTAAACAAAAGAATACAAACCTCGCATTCCAATTTGCGCCGTTCAAAGAAGCTATTACAGAGTACAAAAACTAAGAGTGCAACCTTCGCTTTTTCCATTCTCGGTCAGAAAAAAAAAAAGCGATTCATAAACAGCATTCCAGTGATATTCACTTGGTTTCGTTTCCACTCACAATCTTTTGAAGAACAACCTTCGAAACAAAACTTCATCCTGTCATGTTTGTATTTTTGGGGAGGGTGAGGAGTTGTTGGAAATGAAACAGCAATAAACCATTTTACAGTTATGAGCTTAGAACTCTAGCCTCTGAGGCTGAGATTCACCTTGTTCTGATACAAAACTCTTTCCTTTTCTTACAAAAATCATGCTAAAAAAAGAATACCAGCTAGCATAAGAACAATATGATTCACATAATAAAGGAGGATAAGGGTTGTATCAAAACAAGGTCAACTTTAGCCTCGTTTGCACCCGTAACTGTAAAATGGACTATTGAGAACAACAACAGCAACAACGAAATAAATATAAAAATAAATAAAAGAAACTTAATATATTCACGGACACCTTTATTTCATTCATTAAATCATAAACATTTTTATGAGTAGAAGAAGTATTTTCCTGATTACAGATTCATTGTATAACTGTGATTGTCGCTGGTCCGCAGTGCCAACTTAAGATCGCTTTAAATTGGAACGTGTGCGCGTTATTCTTTTAGTGGCCGCTCATCACAAGTGTATGAGTCACAGCCCATACAGTAGCAAGGCTTGCACACTTTATTTGGCGCTCCACAAGGGTGAGACATGCAAGGATCCGCATAACACTGCGCTTGCCTTGTGCAGTTGGGACAATCTATGTGAAAGAAAAACCAACAAGTAACCAACAAACGAAGAAACCTACAAAAACGAAATTTTTAAATATCTCATCTCTAACGGTTCACCCTATTCGTTTGTTGCTAACATCAGTAATCCAGGAATTAACCAGACATCTGATAAAGAATCTACAACCGAAATTAAATCTACAATCTACGATTCTGCCATACACTTAAGGGTCACCTGAAGCAGTTCGTCGTTGCCTACAACAGCATGGCATACGATCTGTTTTCAAAGTCGACACTACAATTAGATCACACTTGGTGCTGGCCGTGTGAAAAATTTGATTCACACCAAATTTACTCAGTGCAAATTTGGTGTAAAAAAGTGCAAATTACGGTTAAATCCAGCTCTCGAATGTACGACCCCGTGTACACTGGCATGCAAATGCGGTATTAACCATCGTTGCCCCTTGATTACCCCCTAATTTGCCCTTTTTGCACCATTTTTGCCCCGAATCCAATTTTTCGTGCAGGTGGTGGAGCAGTTCCCTTTGGGAATGCTGTAAAGTATACATTGGCAAAACGGGAAGAGGTATGCGTGAACGGATTGCAGAGCACGATAGGGATGTATGGCTTTCACGAACTATTTAGAGTTCCTTGAAGTTTACATGGGCGTAATCAAGATTTTTTCAGAGGTACGCACAACTTTCCAAATGCCCCTGCTATTTTTGCAAGTAGCAGTTACGATCTCTAGACCACAGAAATGTGTTGAGATTTGTTAGTAGGATTTTCAGAAACGTTCAATATATGTTTCAGAAGAAAAAAACATAACTTACAGAAAATTTCCCTTCCTGTGACCTGATTGCATCCAAAATAAAAAGAAAGCAACTGTGTTAGTTTCTTCGAAAAAAAATGTCAAGTGATAAAACTTTTCTTTGTACCAAGCCTCCATAAACATGCGGACAGAATTTGGAGTATCGGAATCTCGATTTTGACAGGATTGGGAAAACTAGTGTTCTCTGTCGCTCTGATATTTAAAAAAAACAACAACAACAACAACGGCAACAAACAAACAAAAAAAACAAACATACAAACAAACAGCAGAAAGTTACAAAAAAAGTTTAATTCTAATTAAATTTCTGGAAACAAAAGAGAGCGTATTCACTCACGTGTCCAGCATTCAGCAAATTTATGGGAACAAAAGAATTTTTTTACACAAGAAAAGAGTCCAACTCCCACAGGATTTGTTTGCAACACCAATATGGCCGCCGTTTCATTGTTTTCGAACACCAATATGGCCGCCGTGACCTCATGTGAATACGCTCTATACGTGGAATAGCACAACTTGAACGGCAAAAAAGCAAGAACAAACCACAACGAGAAAAAGCAAATAATTGAGGTATTTACCATTTTTTTATTTTAGCTAACAATTAAACGCAAGGAGAACGTCGTAAATCATCCAAAAATACTAACATTCATCGGAAAGCGCGAACTTACTGATTAATAGCAGAAGCGTATAATCCTAAGAGGGTTATATGTTTCTGTTAAAAGCTGTACCTCCACAAGGTCTTGGGAGAAGATACAAAGTATACTCAGCAAAATCAAGAACTTCATGTCTTTTACCTGTATGAAATCAAATGATATTTTCGAGCAGTTTTAGGTTAAACAAGAACGCTTTTAAAAAAGATTTAAGTCTTGCTTGTTTGGAGATTAGCTAAGAAGTGAGGAGGTGATTAACTCTACCTTAAAAAAGGATTTCCTCGTTAAACGTTTCTTACTTTCTACGTTATCGACGGTCTAGTAGTCTTCAGAATATATAAAAGAATCGCTTGCATTTTTAGAGTCACGCTGGTATAAAAGCAAGCGAGACTAATTATGTGCTTAAGATAAATTACAGTTAATATATATGATGGTGTAATTTACCGTCTTTTGAAAGCCTCTCCCAATCGTAGTTACCTGCCGATAGCTTGTGAAGAGTCTTAACAAAACGTTATTTCGTCTTATTTTCTAAAACCTTTGTTTAATGTAAATTACAAATTAAAGTTGGATATGGCACTTCATTGCAGCTGAAATCACTCGAAAAAGTCAAATGTCGTCCTTACATTTAAGTTGAAAGGCGATCACTCCAAATTAAAGAAAACAAAACTCGTACCAATTTAATTGGGATTTGGGTGAAAATCAAACTTGACGAAGTAAGAGAGGTCTGGCCTAGCCTACATGTAGCTTGTTTACTGTACAATGGCTACTGCATACTCAAATTGATCTCAAAACTTTAAAGGAAGGCTCGACGGGCTCAAATTTTCAGATTCTCGGACTGAAATTGTTATGGTATTTCAGTATCTGATTCGGAAGTTTTATTTTATTATTTTCGTCAAATAATGATGAGCATATGTCAGTGAGGCAAAAGCTGTAAACAAAGATTCGCCTATAGTAGTAGTTCATCTGTGAGCCGCTTTAATTTCAGTGCTAGAATCCACCATGTGTTAATTAAGGATTTAATAAAGTCTTTCAATATCAAGATCTTGCCAGAGAAGTTTGAAAAATGTGGGATGTAAAGGCAAAGGTGATTCCGGTGGTAATGGGGGCATTAGGATCAGTACCAGTGATTTTGAAAATAGATTAAAGGTTACTGATGTTGAAATCTCTGTCAAACTGATCCAGAAATGTACAATGTTGGGGCCAGCAAAAATTTTTTTAAGAAAGGTGCTTGAGATGCAGAGGAGAGGAAATCAAACAGACATGTGTTCGTTAACTTCCCTAGGCAAGTACTTTTTGCTACCCGGAGCCAGAGAAGAACTGAAGAAACCAGCTAATCCTAAGTTAGGCCACATAGGCTACGCTTTCCACCCTACGTGGTTAACAGTTTGCATTCTTACTTTTTATCCTGCGTAATGATAATAATATAATAAACTAGGCTGCTGTAGATCAGTCAGAAGACCGGAGGCTGTGGATTCGTGTCCCAAGGAAATCCAAAGATTTGTTTTCTTTGTCTCGCGTGGTTCCCTGATTGCGATTGGCAAGATTAACGCTAAGTGAGATTTATGGGTCATCTCTATCTAGCTCTGTTATAAGTCTTCACATTTTGGTTGGCCGCTTACAGGAGAGTTCATACCGTTTTCTCGGTTCCATTCTTTTGTTGCATTTAATGTCCTACGAGGAAAAACATTTCAATGTACCCTTTCAGAGAAAATTATTTATTCCATGCTCCTTAAGCACCATAATCATATTTTAAGGGATGCTTTGATTCAAATTCCATAGCGAAATGAACGCGTTCGTACAAACCACTTTCCGATAATTCGTCATCATTGTTACACTTGTTTTCCATTATTCACTCTTGTTTTTATCGTTTTAAAACGGCCAGTTTCCCCAGTTGTTCAAACGCTGGCTAGTGCTATCCACGTTACAAATTACTATTCATGGGAAAAGTACAAGTCGTGTACTGTATTAGGAAAAACAACCGCGTTATCCACATTTTTTCTCGGTTTGCTTCTATGGGGGTCTGAATGGGGGGGTCCACTTGTCGGTTGTCGGTTAAAATTCAGTTACTTTGTCAGTAGTCGGTTAAAATTTTCGATCTCTGTCGGTAGTCGGTTAAACTTTTTGATTTTTGTCGGTTGTCGGAAAATGTCAGTTAATAAGTAAAAGCGCTTGTTAATTATTGAGATTTTTTATGTATTTCAGCCAGTTTCTAGACTTTGATCCCTTAGGAAAGAGTAAAACTTGTAAGAATGCATCATTTGATTTAAAAACGAAAACGTGTTTTTTTTTTCTTTCAACTTTTCTCAACAATAAAAGTAAATCTTGTGGCTGAAATAATGCAAAGCGTTTATTTATGTGTTATTATTCATGTCAAGCAATTACCATCTCTGGTAAAATCCAAGATGGCGATCATTGTTGATGACGTCACACGCCTCCAGCAGCGCCACCATTAATAAAATATACTTCATCTTCTTAAGAAGATCAAAAGCTTTCCAGTGAACGCAAAATCGTTTCGAAATACTGCAACATATCAAAATCTCTGGGGAGGGGTTCCATCTACCCCCCCCCTCTTGTACCATGGGAGTAAGATTTTGCGTGTATGTCCTAGGGTTAAGTGTTTCTTTCAAAATTTGGCAAGTTAAGGTAGTGGTTGGTTTTGTATGTGATTACACCTTTTCATTAAAGCTTCTTTTACAATAGACACTAAGGGCTTGTATTGTGTCACGAAAGGCAATATTTCTTTTTCTTCCTTGTTGTTTTGTTTCTGGAGCGCTGCTTTCCTTCTGTGAGTGTTACTTCTAATAGCAATTTTTCTTTCAAAATTGTGTGGCCAGCCTCTGTCCATCAACCGCTTTTTGAAATCTGAAATACTTCCTCAGAGGAGTTTGTTCGTAGGATTCTCAAGGCTTCTTGTTTGTCAAATCCATTTTAACAATTGGTGGGTGATAAGAGGTGAAAATCTATATACTGGAAGGTTTTCGTTTAAAATGCGTCATTGTGTCAATGGTACCTTTTTCTCATTTTTCGTTGAATGTTGTGCCTTGGTATGCAACCGTGTCTAAAAAGATTGTCTCAGTGTCAGATGTTTCGGCAGGTGAATTTCATAGTAGGGTGATCTGTAAGTTTACTCGTTCCGTGAATTTGAAGAAATCTACGATGTCTGGTTTACTTTTGTCCCACAGGGAAAAAATGTCATTTATGTAGCGTTTTCAAACAGCTGGTTTGAAGACGGTTTGGCTTAAACTTTGTGTTTCAATGTATGCGGCCATGAAAATTTTGGAAATAAAACTGCTGTGTGTGCTCACTGCGGTATCGTGGGTTTTTACCCATAGTGCTTTCCATTAAACTGGAAAGAATTTTTTTTGAGGATTAATCTAAGCATTTCTCGGACCGAAACAAGAAACGTTCAGTTTTTTCACCTTTGTCTTTTCAATAAAATTTATAAAGTTGGTAGCATCTTTAAGGTGTGGCTTCTGTAATTATGGTATTGGTTGTAGTAATGTACCTGTATCAACAAAAGAGGAAGTTCTTTCTGCTAGACCATCTGATGAGTCATAAATTTTAAGAGGTTACTTCCTAACGGCCAGAAAAAAATCCAAAATGCTCTTTTTCCTGAAAACAAATATTGATAATGTCAGCCCATGTCGGTAGTCGGTTAATATTTTTCCTGTCGGTAGTCGGTAATTTTTTACTCGTTTTGTCGGTAGTCAGTAATATTTTTTGCCCTTTGTCGCTAGGCGGTTAACTCCATTCACACCCTCTTCTATCCGTTAACTCGCGGTGCTTATGTTTGTTGAATAAAAACATGGCATCAAACATCTAAAAGTGCCCATTAAATTGAACTTCAATTGAAAGAACTTCCTCGCTGTGGACGGAACTTTAGGTTACTTTATTTGGTTTCCATTGCCACCTGCCCATAGCAAGCCTGTAGAAATGATTAAGAAAAGTCCAATCAGTCCTAAACCAAAGCTGGGATCATCCGCCGAGCTTATCATCAGCTTGATGCCGTTTCACCAAGCTTTAATTGGCTGACTGCAGGATTGTTCGCCTGTTTTTTATTGACTAGTAATACTTTCTTTCAGTTTTTGGTTTAGCGACTGGGTCATTTTTTACTGGTTCAGTTCTCATGCTGTTCTCCGAAATAGACATACTAGCGCTTGATTGTTTGGGAGTTGAGTTGGTCATGATGAAAATATAACGCGCGCTGCTTAATCTAAACAGTAGTTGGCTATAGGTAATTTATCCATCTTGAAAGATCTCTACTGAAAAAGAGCTTCATAGAGGTCAGACACCTACCACTAAATTATTTTGATCTATTTTGTTACCTCTATTCAAGATAGCTAAACGGTTAAAAGGTCATTTTGAGTGGTCTCTCGACATTTTATCAAGAAATTCTGATGAATGATAACTATAATGAAAAATGGTCTGTTGTAAGCAGGTCAGTAAAGACAAGTAACTCTAAGGGGTTTGTTGTTCAGTTATGGTTAGTGTAAAACGGAATAATTACAAGCACAATATCTGATGAGCGACGATAGTTTTCTCAGTTAAAGATAAATCACGAGAAAGAGATTTTCTCTTCTCAAAGAAAAGCAGCGGATCAGTATCTTGAGTATCTTACGCACCACACATGCATGGCGACATCATTGCTAATACGTCGGAGTCGATTTCATCGTTCAAATAGTTTTGCGCGCAATCAAAAATGGCGCGTTATAATCAGTAACGATCGTAGTGATTTATTGCGATGTTTAGCCTCAATTCATTTTCTGGAACTGTAAATGGCTACTTTCTGCTGTGGATTATAAAGACTAAACAAAAGAGTATAAACCTCGCATTCCAATTTGCGTCGTTCAGAGAAGCTATCACAGTGTATGAAAACGAAGAGTGCAACCTTCGCATTATCCATTCTCGGCCAGAAAAATCTGCGATTCATAAACAACATTCCAGTGATATTCACTTGGTTTCGTTTCAACTCAATCTTTTGAACAACAATCTTTGAACCAAAACTTCATCCTGTCATGTTTGTATTTTGGGGGAGGGTAAGGAGTTGTTGGAAATGAAACAGCGATAGACCATTTTACAGTTATGAGCTTAGTACCCTAGCCTCTGAATAAAAGCGAGGCTGATATTGACCTTGTTTTGATACAAACCTCTTTCCTTTTCTAATGAAAATCATGCTAAAAAAATACTAGTTAGCATAAGAAGGACATGATTTACATAATAAAGGAGGATGAAGTTTGTATCAAAACAAGGTCAACTTTAGCCTCGTTTGCACCCGTAACTGTAAAATGGACTATTGAGAACAACAACAGCAACAACGAAATAAATATAAAAATAAATAAAAGAAACTTAATATATTCACGGACACCTTTATTTCATTCATTAAATCATAAACATTTTTATGAGTATAAGAAGTATTTTCCTGATTACAGATTCATTGCATAACTATGATTGTGGCTGGTCCGCAGTGCCAAAAAAGGACGCGTCCGCGTTATCCTTTTAGTTGCTGCTCACAAGTGTAGTCACAATCCTGACAGTAGCAAGGCTTGCATACTGTATTTGGCGCTCCACAAGGGTTAGACATGCAAGGGTCCACATAACACATCACTGGTTGCATTGGGCATTTGGGACAATCTATGTGAAAGAAAAACCAACAAGTAACCAACAAACGAAGAAACCTGCAAAAACGAAATTTATAAATATCTCATCTCTAACGGTTCACCCTTTTCGTTTGTTGCTAACATCAGTAATCCAGGAATTAACCAGACATCTGATAAAGAATCTACAACCGAAATTAAATCTGCAATATACGATTCTGCCGTACATTTAAGGGTCACCTGAGGCAGTTCGTCGTTGCCTACAACAGCATGGCATGAGATCTGTTTTCAAGTTCGACAATGCAATTTGATCACACTTAGTGCGACGTAAAAATGCTGGCTGTGTGAAAAATTTGATTTACACCAAATTTACTTACAAATTTCGTGCAAAAAAGTGCAAATTACGGTTAAATCAAGTCCTGGAATTTACAACCCTATGTAAACTGGCATGCAAGTGCGGTATTTACCATCTTTGCCCTTGATTTCCCCCTAATTTGGACTTTTTTGCAGGAATCCAACTTTTCGTGCAGGTGGAGCAGTTTGTAAGATTCTTTGGAAATGCGGTAAAGTATACATTGGCAAAATGGGAGGAGGTATGCATGAACGGATTACAGAGCACGATAGGGGTGTATGGCTTTCGCGAACTATTTAGAGTTCTTGGAATTTACAGGGGCGTAGCCAAGTTTTTTTCAGGGGGTACGCACAATTTTCTAAATGCCCCCGCACGTTTTGCAAGTGGCAGTTACGATCTCTAGACCACAGAGGTGTGTTGGGATTTGTTAGTAGGATTTTCAGAAATGTTCCATATATGTTTCAGAAGACAAAAAAGATAACTTACCCTTCAATTCTTTGCCTGTGACCTGAGTGCATCCAAAATAAAAAGAAAGTAACTGTGTTAGATTCTTCAAAAAGAATGTCAAATGATAAAACGTTTTTGTACCCAGCCTCGCCTCAATAAACATCTGGACAGCATTTGAAGTACTGGAATCTCGAAGGTGCTTTATTAACGGATTTTGACAGTATTGGAAAAACTAGTGTTCTCTGTTGCCCCTAAAAAACAACAACAACAACAAACAAACAAAAACGCCAACATACGAACAAACAAACAAACAGAAAGTTACATAAAAAGTGTAATTCAAATTACCCGATATAGAACGTATTCACTCACGTGTCCAGCATCTATGCAAATTTATGAGAACAAAAGAGAACTTATTCACGCACGTGTTCAGTATCTATGCAATTTATGGGAGAACTAAAGAATTTCTTACATATAAGAAAAGAGTCCAACTCCCACAGGATTTGTTTGGAACACTAATATGGGCGCCTTGAATACGCTCTTGAATACGCTCTTGAACGGCGAAAAAAGCAAGAACAAACCACAACGAGAAAAAAACAATTAATTGACAGAGGTGTTTACGCTTTTTTTATGAGCTAACAGTTAAACGCAAGGAGACAAAAACGTCTTAAATCATCCAAAACACTAACATTCATCGGAAAGCGCGAACTTACTGATTAATAGCAGAAGCGTATAATCCTAAGAGGGTTATATGTTTCTTTTAAAAGCTGTACCTCCACAAGGTCTTGGGAGAAGATACAAAGTATACTCAGCAAGATCAAGAACTTCATGTCTTTTACCTGTATGAAATAAAATGATATTTTCGAGCAGTTTTAAATAAAACAAGAACACCTTTAAATATAAGTTAAGTCTCGCTTGCTTGGAGATTAGCTAAGAAATGAGTAGGCGATTAATTCTACCTTAAAAAAGGATTTCCTAGCTAAAAGTATTTTACTTTCTACGTTATCGACGATCGAGTATTCACGACATATAAAAGAGTCGCTTGCATTTTTAGAGTCTCGCTGCTATAAAAGCAAGCGAGACTAATTATTTGCTTAAAATAAATTACAGTTAACTTATATGATGGTGTAATTTACCGTCTTTTGAAAGCCTCGCCCAATCGTAGTTACCTGCCGATAGCTTGTGAAGAGTCTCGACAAACCTTTATTTCGTCTTATTTTCAAAAACCGTTGTTAAATGTAAATTACAAATTGAAGTTGGATATGGCACTTCAATGCAGCTGAAATCACTCGAAAAAGTCAAAATATTGTCCTTACATTTAACTTGACAGGAGATCACGCGAAATTAAAGAAAACAAAACTCGTACCAATTTACTTGGGATTTGAGTTAAAAGCAAACTTGACGAAGTAAAAGAGGTCTGGCTTAACCTACATGTAGCTTGTTTAACTGTAGACTGGCCACTGCATACTCAAATTGATCTCAAAACTTTAAAGGAAGGCTCGTCGGGCTCATATTTTTCGAGGCTGGTATTGAAACTGTTATGCTATTTCAGTATTCAGAAGTTTTATTTTATTAGCTACCTCAGATAATGATGAGCATATGCCAGTGAGGCAAAAACTGTAAACAAAGAGTCGCTTATGGTAGTAGTTCATCTGTGAGCCGCTTTAATTTCAGTGCTAGAATTTTTAATCTACCATGTGAATTAAGGATTTAATAAAGTCTTTCAATATCAAGATCTTGCGAGAGAAGTTCGAAAAAGGTGGGATGTAAAGGCAAAGGTGATTCCGGTGGTAATGGGGGCATTAGGATCAGTACCAATGGTTATTGATGTTGAAATCTCTTTGAAACTGATCCAAACACTAGACAGTGTTCCTTGGCTACCCTAGGCAACTTGTTGTTACCCGAAGCCAGAGAAGAGCTGCCGAGAAACCAGCTAATCCTTTTAGGCTACATCAGGCTACGCTTTGCACCCTACGTTGTCAGGCAGTTTGTATTATTACGTTTGAACTGCATAATGATAAATATAATAATAAAATAAACTAGGCTTCTGTAGATCAGTCAGAAGACCGGAGGTTGTGGATTTGTGTCTTTGTCTCGCGTGGTTCCCTGATTGCGATTGGCAAGATTAACGCTAAGTGGGATTTATGGGTCATCTCTATCTAGCTCTATTTAACCCCTTCTCTGTTATATTCTTTTGTTGCATTAAGTGCTACGAGGAAAAACATTTCAATGAACCCTTTCAGAGAAAATTATTTATTCCATTCTCCTTAAGCACCATAATCATATTTTAAGGGATGCTTTGATTCAAATTCTATCATGGCGAAATGAACGCGTTCGTACAAACTGCTTTCCGATAATTCGTCATCATAATGATTGTTACACTTGCATTCCATTATTCACTCTTGTTTTTATCCGCGTTTTAAAACGGCCAGTTTCCCCAGTTGTTCAAACGCTGGCTAGGCTATCCACCTTACAAATTACTATTCATCAGAAAGGTACAAGTCATGTACCGTATTAGGAAAAACAGAAAAAACATTTTTTTTCTCGGTTTGCTTCCACTTTTATTTCACACTTCATAGCTTATTACAGTGTATAACCGCCTTTTAAAAAGCTCGTCTGAGACTGTTAACCTCCTGGCGCCAATCCTCTATAAGCTGGGACACAGACGGGATAACACCATTTACAGTTGCAAGGGATGCAGCCTTCGCTCGGAGAACAATGGTTAAACATGCAGGGGTCTGCAAAGCATTTAATCTGCTGGTCTTTTGGGCATGGTGTTAGGCAGCCTAAATATGAAGCAAACAATGAAGTGATTAGTTTTGCCGAACGAAAGACAATAGAACAAAGGGAAATCTACACTCGAAAAACAACATGGCAAAATAATTTGGGGAAAAAAACTTAGGTATCGTTTGGGTGGACATACGTTAATTATGATTGGATGGTGGTGTCAGAAGTTAAACAGTAACGAATTAAAAACCGCTTGTCCATTTCATTGACTCCAGAAAACCTGTCATCGAAAACTTCCACTGATCCTCTCTTCGGAGACTGAGTCTCTTCCCATCTCAGCTGAGTCGGGAAGAGACTGAAGGGAACTCAGTAAATACGTACCTTTTGGCACTTTTCCGACAGACTTGCTTTCAACCTAAAAAAATGAGTCAAACCAACAAAAAATGAAAACGTAAACACTAGCAGTTAAGAAGGAAAAAATATTACTCCCAAAAATGAAAAAACTGTTCAGACTATAGACGTACCTCCCCAAGGTCTTGAGAGAAGATGCAAAGTATACTAAGCAAAATCAAGAGCTTCATGACTTAACCTGTCTGAAATAAGATAATATTGTCGGATAGTGCTTGCAGATCATGCTAAACTTGTTAAATAATGGAAGCCTAGTGTAGGATTTACTACCAAAAGAGGGTTAGATCATATCATGCCCCCCCCCCGAAATAATAACTTAAAAACCATTTTAAGTAGCCAGTACATAACCTACTTGAAAAGTTAAACTTTCCGTAAAATTTCCATCGAAGGATTTAAACCTTCCCCTCACCAGTGCGATGGACTTTGTGTTGGTTTCAGTTCTTCGATCTTGGGAAGCCGCACCCTAATCGCAGTTACTTGCTAATAGCTTAGAAGTCTTAAAACCAATAATTACACTTCAACTTATTTCCACTAGTTTTCGCAAATTGTTTGTTTAAGTATAAATTTTCTCCTCCAGCTGCATTTGGAAAACCAATGCATCCAGCTGCTAAAATCACACGGAAAAGTCAACAATTTATCCTTGCATTAAACTTCAAGGCGAATTTTAAAAATTCGAGCCAAATTTTTTTCTTTGCTTTATATACTAACTATATTCTATTGTAATTTTGAACCTTAATTGAAGAAGGTTTTTGTGGAAAGCGCCTTATTGTGACGAAGAAGCAGTTAAAACAGAAACAGTTTCGGCACCAATTGAATATCATAGTTAATGGAGGGAAACTACTTACTAAATTATCAAAGACATGAAAATACAGTCAAACCACCAGTAAGCGACCACCAAAAATGCAAAGATTTACAGGGAAAATCGTCCCCAGGGCGCTTCTCCCTGGCTTGGAAAAGCACGCTGGGGACGAGGTTGATTTACAGGAGGTGGTCAGTTACAAGAATCAAACCACAGGAGTCTCTTCCGAGCCGGAAATCCAGGTTAATATACTTTATAGTGCATCATTTTCTATATTCCCATATATGTGTAGTTCCCTGTTATCAATAAACGTTTGTGAGCAGCATTGCACATGCATCGAAAATAGATATCAGACCATCCATTTAGAGATCGCTTACAAGAGGTTAAAAACGCAATTGAAAATTGTGAAACTGTCATCCCCATAAGTGGTCGAACGCGGTGGCTTACGGGTTCCATACATGTACCTTTACCTCAGTCTAATTTAGCCAACAGCCATCTATCCACAACGGCAACTGCTACTTAAGTGCCGAGTCTCTCTACAACGGCCATTTAAGGAGGGACTGGTTGTTTCATGGGGGAAATGGGCTTGATTTGAGAATTAAGGAAAGAAATTAGAGTAGAGAAGATATTCCCATCAACCAGTGAGGTCCGCTAATGAGCTCCGAGATATTTTGCTACTAATTATTCCCATAATTTTAAATCCCCCCAAATTCAACATTTTGCATTTTTTCATAATTTCAATCACCCTCCCCCAAGGTTGCAAGCGACCATGTCAAGTCACGTATTGCTAACAAATTCAGTAACGATTTTCAGTTTCAGTCAACAAAATTAATACAAAAATTTAACTAAACAATGACTTTATTTGGATGTCCAAGAACTAAAATTTACATGAGTATTCACTGACAACTGTATGCAATAGGACACCACTAATTTGGTTATAGAGATGCAGCCTATGCTCTCATTACGAACACCCTCGTGAGTGGACAGCTTCCAAATAAGCCCTTTGCATAACTTGGCCATGTCCATGTGTCTGGATAACAATTAGCAACGTCTCGCTGAATGGCAAGCCATCCAAGCGTTCATTTCGATCTCAACGCTTTGATTGTGATCGAGCGAAGCATCCCTAATTTATTTTGTTGATAATGAACCAAACTGACGTTTGAATTAACCTACATGTATGAAGGCTCCACCCAATCGCACTAAAAGCTTTGTGATCTTAAATGAACGCTTGGATGGTTTGCTATCCAGCGAGCCGTTGCTAAGTGGTATCCAGTCACGTGACCAATCCAAGTACTGCAAAGGGCTAATCAAGCTGTAACTAACAGTCGATCAACGAATAAGGTCCGACTCAACTTGGTCATATCCAACGAAATCCCTGGGGTAGGACGCGGATATGATGACCGGACCGATCAAACCGTTCGGCTATTTTTTGAGCTTGAACATATTCATAGCTGCAAAATGTCAATGTTTTTAACTTAGAGTTAGCCCGATAACTTTTTTGGTTTGTCTGAGCTGGTCAGACAGGTCCTTTCTGAAAATGAAAAATTAATTGCAGCACTTGCTATACTCACAATAACCTTCACAAACATTCCGTTTGAACTCTCCGCTTTACAAAACCACTCCTTAAGTGGCCAGCAGCTCCAGTTGCGGTCTCTGATCCCTGAGGGTGTCTCGTTAAGAGAGCTTCTACTGTAATAGTTGCAGCGTAAATTAAGTTGCAAACTTGTTTGCTCCGTCATTGTCGTGAGACAAAAATACAAGGAGGCTAACAATTTGTAAAAGTCAATAATGGCCTCTAATTAATTTAAGTAAACAAGCCATGTTTATAAGCAATAACTTGCAGCCCTAATGAATTCTTCTTAATTATAATTATGCTCAGTTTATGTGGAAAAAAGTTGTCCCGGGTAGAATGGTCACCCGCCTGCCCGAGCTCCCCTGGGCGAGCCAACTTTTCATTCATTTCCTTACGAAACGTGACGAACAGATACATAAGAAACAAAACGTTGGCTCAGCTAGAAGGGTGACCCGCCTAGCGGTCCTAGCCGCGCCAATATTTCTCCATATAAACACTTTGGCTCACCCAGCCGGGTCTACTTGGTCAAGGCGAGAGATATAGAGCATGCGCGAGCATTGTTGGCTCGGACAATGTGGTCAAATTTTTTGTATATAAGCTTTTTCGAGAAAGGTTGTCGGAAAAAGTGCCCGTGACAATTCCGATAGGTATTGTTGGTTGGTTTGAGCTCACTGTTCTTCATAGAAATTTGAAAGAATGGCACGAGAGGCCATGGACTTATGTTTGCAAGTGCTTAAGGAAAGCAGCAAACGTAGGTTAGACAGTTACAGTGTCAGGAACAGTGTATTGATCATATCCCATATTACCTTTCGGGATTGTCGTCTGCACACTTTTTCCGACAACCTTTCTCGAAATAACTGCAAACGCTCGCTTAAGTTGACCCTACTGGAAGGGTGACTGTTCTACCCTGGACAGGTTTACGGCAAAGGTGACGGCAACAATAACCGCAGAAAGCGATAGCTTTAGATTAACAGAAGAACAATTTTGCACGTGCATAACGCTTTTTGGGTACATTTCTTTGCTGTCGTTGCACGACCACGACGTGGAATTTCCTAATTTCACGTTTTATGGAGAACGAGTACACAAGGCGACAATTTTCTCTTTCTTTTTCTTAAATCAGATAATAGGGCAGTTTATACATGAGAATATAAGCCGCGGCTTACCCTAGCGGCGGCTTACATAAGACGCGAACACCACGTGTAAATGGCACAAAATCAGTTAGGTTCACGGCTTATTCAACCCACGGCCAGCTGAAGCCGCGGGTTATCCTGGCCGAGGAGTTTGGGCTGGGCTTATCCAGGTCACGGCTTACCTTGGACTTGAAAGTGTTGGTTAATGCACTCAATCGTTGTCCGCGACTTTGCTGAAGAGGTGAACAAATGCTGCGCATGCTCTCTTTTCAATTGTATCCCAGACCTTCATAGCCCAGAGACACGCAGTGCAGTGGCGGGAAAATGAGAGAGAGAGAGCCGAAAATATTGTCTAAACTTTTCCTCATCCATTTGCTGGAACATCTCTTTCATACCACCCGATTGATCGCTGAAGAAATTTTCGCTGAGGTTTCCGCACAAGTTTAGCTGAACAGCCCCATACAGTAATCGTGATCGAAATATAAATTTGAAAGAAAAAAAATAGCGTAAAATATGGCGGTTTCCCGACCGACGCCAATCGCTTCGCAGTTTTGATCGCTCAAGCCATTGTTGAAAATCATGCGAGGTACAAAAACAAACTACGCCATCCTTGGACCGGTCTAGCGGCGAACTAAACCGTGAATCATTTATACGAGCAGTTTGCGTCTTATGGAAGCCGCACTAGTAGAAATGGTTCATTTTGCGTCTTACGTAAGCCGCGGCTTATTTTCTCTCGTATAAACGACCCCAATGTCTTTTAGAACTTAACTCTAGAAAAATTCACCGACATTTGACAAATTGACCGATTTGGAATAACGGCACTGAGGTTTGAAATAGCGCGAATACACTTTTTAAGTTACATATCCGCCACCTTCGCCGTCTAGATTGTTTGAAAAGCTTTCTGCAAAGGCCACTTTCCATTGTCCTCATGGTGGCCAGTCTGGAGTTATTCGACTATACCGCCTACACTAACATAAACGAAGATGGAATATAACGGTTAAGCAAACGACGTTAACTATCAGCTATATGTATAATAACACCTGGTATTCCTAATTATTTCTTAATTCAAAGTTAATGTTATCAAAACCCAAAAAATGTGAGGTGGTGTCACTCGCAACTATGTAAACTGGCAGAGACTCTTTATAAAATAAAAAAAAAAACAAAGATAATGAAACTTTGCAAATTCCGCCTGAAAAACTGAAATTACTGAATCAGATGGTATATTCTGATTCTCAGAAGGTCATAGGTCGTTCGCTGAGAGTTTGTGAATGCGACCTAGCAAAAACAGTGAAAAGGATACAAAAAAAATATCAAGTCGAAGTTGAAGGTTACACATTGCAGAAAACAAAACTTTGATTGTAGGGCAATTTTGCCCATGGTTGGAAAAAAATATTTAAAGTTCTCTTTTATTTGAGAGAGAGTAAAAATGAAAAGCAATAGTAACTTAAAAGCAAGCAGAAAAAGGGTGCGCTAGCTCATCATGTGACGCCACTTCAGTTGTTCTGTGGACCTTTTTTCCAGATACTGGACGCAAGGCACTCTACTGTTATCGTTGCATAAAAATTTACTATGAGCTAGTCACTAGCAGTATTTTAAGGATCTGTTCATCATTTGAAAACGGCGACTTCGAGTTGTTACTCTTCACATTTTTAGGAAGTCATTTTGTGGTGCTAAGCGATGGGGAAGAATTAGTTCAATTAAGAACTACAGTACAAACTACAGACTGTTTGCTTAGCACCGAAAAAAGAACGTCAAAAGAACATCATGGGAGTTAAAAATGTGACAGTCTCACTCGTGCTTCATAGTGAAGGCCCCTGTTTTGAGAGCAGCCGCGAAACCATCTACATATCTCTAAAACCATTCACTATACCGAGACTGTCGCAACTACTTCTTCCGCCTTTGCCCTATTACAATAGTTAGTAATGTATACGCACCGTGAACTCTCAGGTTTATTTAAAAGTAACGAGATAATCTGGGTAGCACTGGTTATCATAAAAGACAACAAATATGCTTGGATCTGAGGTGTTGTCTACAACACTGTCGTATGCATCAGTAGCGTCGTTTCCTCTGGCTGGAGGAGTTATCATCCCCTGTCGTCCAGCCGCATATTCACCCACCAGAACACGAGCAAGGTACATATAGCGGTCGCCATTTGCATCTGCTGGAGAATATCGTAATTGTGTGGAATAGGAGGCATCTCGAGCAAAGTACACGCCATTCCCATAGACAACGGCTGAAAGAAGATTTTATCATTCACTTATCAGCAATAGGCCTTCTTCAAAGGTACCATTTTTTAAAAATACTATTTTCAAAAATTTTGCCAATTAAGCATTGTTTTCAATTTCTCTTGGGGTCATAGTGTAAGTACTAAGAGAAATCGAAAACAATGGTTATGCAAAAGTTTTTTTTAACTCATTTACTGTTGCCAACGATTACAATTTTGGCGCGCAATGACCAAACGGCCGCGGCCCGTCGCTTTTTCTTGCCGACAAATAAAACTTTTGAAGGCATTTGTTTAGTTCGTGCAGGGAAATTTCTTCAAATGGAGTTGTGATTTCTTTTTGTATTTAAAATCATTCTGTAAAAAAGATTATTGAACTACTAAAAATGACTCAATATCACGCCTTTATTTATTTGTGAGGCAATTTTTTTTAAAACAATAAAAAAAGCCAGCATTCTTGCCCATCGAAAACTGAGCAGCTTAATCAGGCGGTAAAACCCTATTCGATTAATGTTGTTAAAGGAAGAGGCTTCTAATTTCTTGCTGTGAGATTTTAAAAATGAAATTATTTAGCTCGCTCATGCTTAACCATTTTCGCAGCCGTTTGAGTTGAAAGTTCTCTTGAACGCCTCCTCGCAAATGGTCTCCATTATTTCAATGAACGTGAGCAAGACTGAACTTCCCGCTACAAAAGGGTTTACCATGGTGCACTGCAGGCCATGAAACATGGTTCACGGGAGGAACCTTAATTGAAATAGGTGTATTAAGTCGACTCGTGTTTCTGCTCCGCTTTGCGATAATAATAATATCAATAATAATAATAATAATAATATTAATAATAATAATGGTAATAATAATTTTATTCAACTTTGAAAATATGTCCATAATTTTCAGAAATATTTGATGTAAGAATTTAAAAGCATTATACAACATCAAGAATTACATACACCTTTTGCTGTTCATTACGAGAAAATCTGCAATCATTTGCGTGAAACGGCTACCAATAATGCGAAGATACATTCATTAGCTCGAAAATACGAACATTTGCGCATAAATGAGACCCAATTACGATTTTCACATTTTAATCAACATTCAATAACACGTTTGGGCATTCATATGCGTCATTCGGATCGGTATACAAAGAGAAAAATAAACTTTCATTAACGCCAACATCAAAGTCGTTAACACCATCTTGAAAGTCAATAAGGACAAGAAACAAACATTAAAGTGCAAACACTATTCATTAACATTTTTATGACACAGTTTGCTATTCAATAGCATTCCTGGACAACCTTAGGATGGAAAAGACAAACACGAACGCGCTTGTACAATCAATTGAGCGTTCTTTACATTTAATACACAAAAGTCGATTTTCAATTAAACAATAGAAATTCAAACAGGTCAAGAATTTTCTAAGTGTCTTAAAAATGGCAGCGACTATTTACGACAAGGACAACTGCCTCGCCGTCCTGATTGTCGCTACATATCTCAAAGTTCCAGCCATCGTATAGTTTAAGAAAAGCCATCTGATAGTTATTTTATCTTTTTGATCAAATACCATGAAATCTTCAATAGCCTAAATGATTTACCGGGAGAGTGCCGCAAAGCAGTCTCCCTGAGTAGTTTTATTGAAAGCACGTACACGAGTCGAATGCAACTATAGATATTGCTGGATTTTAGTAACCTCTACCGTAAGACGTTTTAGATGTTTCTGATAGTTTCACTGTCGAATGTTCTGTGAAATTGTTTAGAAGAGTTAATTCCAAAGTATTTTAAGATTTTTCTATTGTTTTACCCTAGCGTTTTTTTAACTTATTTTAGTCGAAACATTAGTGTAATTATATATCCTCTCTTTTTAACTAGTTACTCTATTTATACACGACCCCTCAAGCTCCCAAGTTTTAACCCTCATGGTGTTTAAATAAAGGTTTTAATTGATTGACTGATTGATTGATTGATGACTTACCGTTTTTACCACAGTAGCTTCTATTAAAACCAAACTTGCTAATGCTTGAACAACTTCCTTGAGCAGTACCATGGAAAAGCAACTTTTCATTAGCACCATGGCCATTCTTTTGTTCCATCTGCTCTTTTTTGACCACGTATGCCTTGTAAAGGCCAGGAGTTTGCACTCTCTCGATCTTAGTGATCGAGATCGAAGCAGTTTTGCGAATTCGTTCTGCTACTTTGTTGTATTCGCTGCTTGTAGGATCAAGCTCGACTAAATGAACTTCTTTTTCATTGCCTGAACTTTCCTTTGGTTGTACACACCAATTAAGAGGTAGTGGAACACCTGTGTAAAACAAGAAAATAACTAAAGGTAAATTAGCAGACAATAAAGTTGTTCCAATATCACTTAATTTCAACGCATGCTTACTAGGTGGTAACGCAGCTATTTTAGTTTTCGTTATGCACAGAAATAAAATCGAACTTAGTTCCCTAGCTGTGCACGTAAAATTGAACTTAGTTCTCTTGCCATGCACGCATGCGTGCTAGCCTGTAATATTCAACAGATAAAGGGAACTTGAAGTAGGGTATCGACTTCGTTTTTGCACCATTGATTAAGGGAGTTTAACAAGGACTGCAAGGAGAAGCTTCCCCCAGCTCCTTATAGGGTTCAAAGAGTCAAATAACAGCTCTGCACGTGCATCACACCTTTTAGAACATTTTACTTGGCGTCCAACTTCGTAATGCGTCGTAATGGAGGACGGCAACACACGATCTCGAGATTTTCTTTCTCTTTCTCAACTTGCATAAAGTCCTTGAGAACTTAACTTGGATTTATATAGCACTTTTCTCCCTTGATTTGTAAAATCATTAGCTATCTTTTAGCGGCAAGCGCAGTCTTTATCGGTACATCTTGAGTTTGTTGATTCGTCCAAGTATTGACTGTTGTTTCTGGGACGAATTCTGTCTATAAGAAGGATATTTAACTCCTCCCTCATAAAATGTATTTCAAAAATTGTAAAGTATTTTTTTCAGTAAAACGTATCAAACTTCCGAAAATAAGAATTTAGATACATCGCAACAATGCTATGATTTTTGCGTGAAACTCGACAAGGCTACGTGTTTTTCCTCGCTTTTTTATGGACTAAATATTAACACCGTTCGTTTGTTTGTTTGTTTATTCAAAAAGTGCACCTTTTTTGGTTTTCTGCTATTTCTTGAAGTTTTTTTCAAGCAATTTAAAATCACTGACATTGAACTCAATCCTGAACTGTTCTGTCCGGGTAGTAATAACTAATTACCTTTTCCGATCTCCTTCCTTTTCACATCCCTCTGTTCTCCATCTTCCAGACAAGTTTCCTTCATGTCTTTGAAAACAATCTCACACCTGTCACCATCAATGTTTAATAGTACCGATTTTTGACCATCCTTATGCGCGGTCTCTATCTGAAAGTTTACCCTTGGGTCATATGGCAGCCAATCCTCCTCATCGTCATCTTGAAAGTACCATTGCGTGTTTTTGCACAGGAGTTCTTCGATTCCTCTACTGTGCTCTTCCTCTATGTACTCATTCAAAATTTCCAGTATAGTGGTGGCAACATCTAGCACGTCTTCTGCGTCACCTCTTACGGATATGCGACCAACGTAATCTTCTATCCTTATACTGACGTCGTGTTTTACCTCCAAGTTATGTATTTTACGTGTTTGTTCCTCAGAAATGTGGCTAATGGCATCGTGTTCAATCACTTTCGTAGTGCAGTTATCAGCCAGATCTTTCTGTATTTCGTCTTCGGCTCTTTTGATCTCTTGCTTGGTTCCGGCAAATATTTCTAAGTAGCTGCCAACTTCTTGACCTCCCCTCTTTACTGAAACAGGGGAGCCACTTTTTCCAAATCCAAACAGATCAGCAATCCTGGACAAAATACCTTGCCCTCCCTCCGCCGAAGAGACACATGATTGCATTGCACTGCGAAAATCATGAAACATGTGTGTTTGATAGACGACGATTCGTATGAGATGAAGTGAGTTTGGCTGTCCTTGAGCAAATTTGGCAATTGCAGCTAACATCTCTTTGGCTACTTCTTTTACGCCTACTTGGACATTTCCAGTTCCGATTGCTGGAAAAGATATGGAGGTCATCCCGTCAACGTCGGCTCTTTTTAGACACTTCAAGAAGCAACCTTTAATAGAAGCCATCGTCATTACTTCTGGCACCATGTGGTAAATCTTCCTCACTTTTAATTTGCCTGCCCCGGTAACTGCGACTGACCCTTTTGGTTGGGTACCCAGAGAAGAGCATTCTGCTTGAATTTCTTTTCCTCCAACAGAAATAATTGCCTTACCGACACCTCCCCCATATGCAACATCCAATTCTGTATTTGATAATGTACTGATTGCATCTGTTACCTCCTTGGTGAGGTCACCAGTCTCAACTTGAACACTGACACTTCCCATTTCGATTTCAGGTTTGAATAAATCTAATTCTTCTGGGACTATGTAAAAGCCCTCATCTTCACCAGGTGATTCCTCAAGGTGAGACTTTTTTGCAGCCGATCCACGCGACTTTTTGGGTTTCTTCTTTTCATTTACTGCTGTTGTCGGTGTCACTGTGTGGGAAGAGATTCCTTTACGATTCTGTAGCTCAGTTTGGAAGGCTTGAACTGTGGGCATGTCTTGGTCATAAACTACCAAGTGGACCTCTTTCACGCAGCTGCTTGGATTGTTTTTACTAAATGTCAGTACCTCGTCAAAGGAAATAGTGGCAACTCGATCGCGAGGAAACTGAAGGTTTCCAGTTCCAATGGCAGGTATGGAAATACTTAGAAGATTTAGTTTCTGGGCTTCCATCAAGCTCTTCTGTAGGATATCGCGCAAAACCTGAAATAACAGATGGTAAAGCGTTACTATACCGGATAGACTGTTTGTGTAGGTAGTTGTCACGTTACACACAAAAAAATGGCGTCCGGATAGCAGCTCGGGATTGCTTTTGACAGAACAGACTCCGCCCTCTCCCACCGTGAATCCTTGTTGTAAAATGTTTTAATAATATATTTTTATTTATTCATACACATGCAGCTTTGTTTGGATGGGTATAGACTGAGTTTCTCTCATTTACTAAGATCTTGGCGACAAATTTATAGCAAGTCATGATACATTGTAAAAAGGAATTGGGACATTGCATAAAACGAAATCTGGTATTATGAATGTTATTTAGAGAAAAAAGTAAATTACTGTACCTGTTCACCCTTTCCATTTTCCCACCCAGCACACGAAGAGTGGAATACATGCTTGCATCCCAGATTTCCTCCTCTGGTCACCACAATATTCCCAGTTTCTACTTTACCAATTGCCTTACATTCCTGCTGAAGCGTAGGACCAGCTGCGTCACTCAGAGCTTTCGCACTTGCGTTTCTACTGAGATCTAAGTCTGAGGAGGTAGAGTTTACAATGGCGTCAACCTGTGAAAGAAACAATGAAACATCGTACTCAATCGTGATTGAGTTAAATTGTGTAAAGTTATTGATAACTAATTTATGAAGAAGTCACGACGAAGAAAGTAAAAAGTCCTAATTGGCAGCGTGAAAACACTTGAGGCATATTAAAATGCAACCTGGATAAAAAGCAAGTCTGCAATCTAGCTAGCTGGGAATAAGCAACTGCAGTAAAATAGTAGTTTTCCTCTTAATTTTGCGTATTTAGTTTTCCGGATATCGGAT
The DNA here is from genome assembly GCA_022179025.1 of Porites australiensis. NCBI lineage: Eukaryota > Metazoa > Cnidaria > Anthozoa > Scleractinia > Poritidae > Porites > Porites australiensis. The sequence goes on along the minus strand of BOPM01001005.1, from coordinate 51,885 downwards.
ACTGATAATTATCATACAGTGTTGCGGATAATATTAATTATGGATCATTTGGAATGAGAAGCTATATCAAACACTCTCAAGGGTGAGTTATCCAATATCCAGACACCTCTGAAGTTAGTGTTAAGAAAATTTTCGTCATTTTGTCGTTTTTCCGATCCTCTTTTATGTCTTAGGTTATCGGATGAAACACCTCTACGGAGTAAAAAAGTAGCAATGTATATTTTGCGGTACTTGTAAAAGCGATATCTAATTGTCTGCTCTCTGGTGATTATTGAGTACCAACTTTAAGTTAAGCTGAATGTTTATTAGACGTTCAAAAGATCTCTGTTTTCAAAATTACTTCTAGGTCTGCAAGTACCCCTTTTCATTTTTCCCCTTAAGCAGTCTAACTTAAACCCTTAGGAACTCTTTACAAAGAGGAGCTGTGAATTTTGCGGATCGGATGCTGTTTAAATAAGGTAGGGTGCAATGACTCACCTCTTCACGAGTCATGTCACCAGGCACAACAACCACTTTTAAACCTTCTGCTGACACCATCTCATTTGATTGAGTTTTTTGAGGGCTGTTATCAGAGACAGCTGGTGGCGTTGAAGGAGCTGCCTTTTTCTCTTTCCTTCTTTTGCGTTTTACTTTGCTGCTTCCTTCTGATGCGACTTTCCCTTTCGAAGAATGTTCAAAATTGGGATCTTCCCTAAACCTAGTTGTCATCTCGGTAACAAAAGCTTTGACAACTGCATCGTCAGTGCTGGTAAACTGAATTTCGGACAACTGGCAGCCTGGATTTTCTTCAAAAAACTCCAGTGTTGTGTCGATCATAATGTTTGCGCACAGGTCACGTGGAAATTCATAGGCTCCTGTGCTTATAGCAGGGAAGGCTATTGATCTGAACTGTTTTGCAGCATCCAAGGCATTACTCACTGCATAGCGAAGGACCTTTTCCTCCTTTGGAGTTTTTCCCATTGACTTTTGTCGCGCTGCTTCCTTTCTCCAAAATGGCCCCACTGCATGAATGACTTTCTTGAAAGGCAATTTTCCAGCAGTCGTAGTGACAACTTGACCTTCCAAAATGGAACCTAGTTCGACGATAAATCCGTCACATTCTTCCTGGATAGCTTCTCCACCAGCATCAAGTATAGCTTTTGCAACACCAGTCGAGTTGTGTTTGAGATTTTTGTTGGCTGAATTAACAATAACATCCACGTTACGATCGCAGATGTTGTCCTTGAACACCTTGATGCTTTTACCCCCTGGCGTAAGGAAGCTGCACTCGTAATCCATCTTTAATTTCTTTGCGTTTCTCTTTTCTTCTCCGTTAACACTACTTGACGAGGTGTCTCTCTCGGAATCAAAATACTCAATCACACACTTGTTTTCGCTTTCCATTAGGGCCAACATTTTCTTTCCTTTAACTCGATTGAGGCTTTTTCGCATTCCAGGTTTGTTAACAGGAATCTTTTTTTTTTCAACAGTTGAAGCCAGATCTTGGATCATTTTCATTCCTCTTTCAACTCCATCGCTTGGTCCAGTAACTATGACACCATCTTCGTCACATTCAGCTATCCCCTTAAAGACCGTAGAGTTCTTGTTTAATTCTTCCTGTATCTGGCGAAGCTTCTGTTCCCGGTGCTTCGCCAGAAACCGCCTACAGCCCTTGGGAAGTTCCAAAACCTTGCTGATAATTGTGTTCTCGTTCAGGAAACGTCTGACACTTTTTAGTGCAATGGAAACATCCTCTCTTTTCCCCGCAAGTTGCAACTTCTTGCTGCTTCTATCAAACGTGATGCTGAGAATGGAATTTTCACTGAGCTTATCCCTAAACATGCGCCATTTTTCACTTTTTTCCAGCTGAACCTGACCATCTTCTAAGACAAGGCTTTCTTCGACAATCATCGCTTTCACTAAGCGTGACGCCTTTTGAGCTACCTCAGAACTCATCCCCATGACGGCTGCGGTGTTTGGGGATCTTTCTCCCTCTTCAACGTCAAAGGTTACAAGGGCTTGCAAATTGTTGGCTTTAAATCGCTCTTTCATGAATGACTGACAAGCTCTCCCTTTAAGCACTTCAATCGCGTTCTGAGACATTCCGAGGGTTACTGTCTTCACGCTAGAAATTGCTTGCCACACATCCGCTCTTACCTTTTCAACTAAAAGAGAAGGGCCTCGAATATGAACTTCGCATTTGTCCTCAAAAATGTCCACGTTTGTGTTTTCATATTTCACTTCGAGTTTTTTGTGAAAGTTGAAGTCACTCAAGAACTCTAGGCGTTGTCGCGGAACTTCTTCAACGGTGATTGTTATTTTAGATGCTTCCAGTGCTAATTGTTTCCGTACCTCGATCTCTAGATCACTCAATTCGTCCTTTAATTCATCTACATCTTTCCTCTTCCCGGCTAAAAGAATTTTGTACTGCTCATCCAGGTGCTCCACGTTCATGCTGTCTTTCAAGGAGCTTTTATTTTTCTTGAGATGCTCCACAACAGCCTGCCAGGCTTCTGGGGTGACATGCATGGTGTATGTCTGAAACGCAGTGAGAAAAGATACAATTTCTTTGCACGCATCTTCAAATTCATCTTCAGAAGTTTCGGTTCCCAAATTGTGGACAGTTATATTCTTGGACCCATCTTCCCAGCGTACCTTGACGCCATGTTTATCTTGGAGTCGGGCAAAATCAGTTTCATGACGGTCAAAAACAAACTGCATGACTTGGCCTTCCACCTGGATTTGTTTATCAAGCTCAAGAACATCAGGTGAAGAGGCTGGCTTACCAAGGACAGGGTTGTGGCGCTTAACTTCCAGCCGCGCTCCGTCGAGCGTATGCTCCTTGGCCATGACACCATTAACAACTGTAATAAAACAAGAAACATAAAAACGCATTATTTCGATTTCCCGCAAGCAACAAATCAATTGCTAACAGGCTACGAAAGGTATCTCTGCTCTGACGTTACATACCATCTGGGTTCTCGAAGTAAACTAAAGCCCAGCCATCCTTTATATTCAGTTCTACGCTGCTGACATCACCGCCACCTCTCTTATGATTTTCAAAGTAGTAACGAAGGGCATCCTCGGTTGTGTTTGCCCTGTTCAACCCTGTTACTTCCACGCAGTGACAAACAGGCACTTGCTCTACTGCCAGCATATTGCCATCAACGGGTTTCTTTGCAACTTTCTGAGTAATAGTATCGTAGCCTGTAAGTGTTAAAAATAAAACCGGCTAAATATGTGACCAGATTCCCCTTACCGTGTGGCACACAATTTTTGCGGGTACTAATATTTGCGATGTTTGCGATTTTTCCCGCGATTCGCAAAAATAAGTCCCCGCCGAAAAAAATTACCGCAAACATTTTTTCCGCAAAAATTTACTCCAGAGAAAATATTCTCTTACTTAAATTCGCTGAACAAAATACATTAATAAGAATTCGTGTATCTTCAATGACCACTTGTCTCAAGACTCCGTTCTTTCAGTCACTGAAAATGTTATTGTAATCAAATGGCAAAGAAAAGTAATCTGTTTTACTGGTTTTACGTATGGTACGCACACCGTAGTATTGTCTGAAAAAATTTATATGTTATTCACCGGCTGGGAGGTTCGTATTGGGACAAACTGTGCCCGAGGTCTTGAGTACCGCCAGCGGGCACAGTTTCTCCCAATAAGGACCTCCCAGCCGGTGAATAACAGATATATATTTTCAGCCAATACTACGGTGAATAACATTTTTATTTTTTTGACCTAGACCGGTGAATAACATTTTTATTTTTTCCCTACTGAGATATGAAAGTTTCAGGAAAATTTTCCTTCACTCTCCAACCTATGTGAGTTGAATTAGGACGCGTTCGTGTTGATGAAGCGCGCGATCGATTTCAAACCAAAACAAAACATTACAACATGATTTTTAGCTCGGTAACTTATCTAGTTATGGCACTTACTGCTCACTTTTCAAATTAAAGAAAGGTTTTTATATCTTGCTAGACAATTCATAATCCGAGTGTCAAACAAGGATAAAAGAATTGACGAGCTTGATATTAAAAGCACCAGGAAAAAAATACAGCAGGGATTTTCTTCGGCTTGATAATTCAAAAATTGCTTTAAGATTAGTTCAATCGAGCGGGATGAAAACTGAACAAAGGTTTTGTAAAAAGCGCTAATTACACATATCAATTTTAAGGTTTTGAATTGAATTTGGATAAAAGAAGGCGATGTGCATAACAAGTTAAAAACAAAGAAATGAAAACGGCGATAATCGACTGCTGGAAAAGTGATTCTGACAACAACCTTTTCTGATAACTAGAAAACTAGCGGAGCAAAATTCATTGAAAAACGGCGGAATCTAGATTCATACAGCAAAAATGGAAAACAAAACTACAAACAGAGCAAAAATGTCCAATAAACGGTGCATAAAAGCAAGATTGCAGTACTTACAGCGTGGTTATAAAGCTAGTGAAGCGACATCACGAGCCACCTGTTTTGCTTTACTTTAAAGGTTTTACTGGCTGACTTACTTGATTCTTCCTTCAAATTTTTTGTCTGAACAATGAAATTCACTTTTCCCTAGCTAATGTTAATAACAGCGCAAGTTTTAAAAGATATATGGTTTGAAAATGACGGTTTTTGCTCATTGACAAACAACAAACAAACTTGCGAATGAAGCTGCCAACGATTCCGCCCGGGTTAGAGGGCAAGATCGTAAAATACCGCCCGCTCTCGGAACCAATCAGATTGCCGTATTTGCAGGATTCCGCCCACTCGCAAGCTTAGAAAAAAAAAAAGTATTTCTGTTGCACGTACTCGATAAAAATGGAAATATTATCAATGATTTGTCCGGGACTTTCTGAAAATCGCAAAAATTTTTTCCCAGCAAGAAAAACCAATCTGTCCAAGTCGCAAAAATTAGTATCTTAAAACAAACAAATCGCCTATCCTCAAAAACAAACTCCCGCAAAAATTTCCTGCACACGGTATTTAATGCTGAAAGAATGAAAGATGGTAAATTTTAAGCTCGGTGAACAAATGTGAAGATGAAAAATAAACGATGAGACCTGATGGATTTATGGGTAGGACTTGATTAGCTTTGCAAATTTAAAGTTCTTTCCAGAAAAGTCCACATTATCGAAGCTTTTCGTAATGATGCATTCCAAAAATGGTCAAAAGGTTTCCAGTTTTCTCGGTGATAAGTGCACAATTTATCAGGGATCTCTATGGTTAAAAGAGCGTAGCCATAAGATAGGACCTGAAAGCTTTCATCTTGAAAGAAATAAAAAGACAACGGCATGCTTAAAACGAAGTACTTTGGGGATTTCAAGCGCACGAAAAGCTCGTGACAATGTGAACTCTTGTTGAAAGAACTTTGAATTTGCTTTGCTAATGAACGTATACTCTAAAATCCTTGAAGCCTCATCATTCATGGTTTATACTTTTTAAGCGAAAACGTGTTTTCAATCAGGTACATCGATACTTATGCAGCCTCATCCAATAATTGATCATTAAACCAAATAAACTAACGTACTATATGCTTCCTTGAATACAACTAGTGCACAGCCTTGCTCTCCAAATTGTATATCTGATACTTCCAGTCCACTCGCTACTTCCATGAAAGACTCTAAGCCGTCCCTGGTAGTTTTTTCACTCAGACCTTTCACAAAAAGCGTCTTGGTATCAACTGGCAGTTTCTTGGTTGGTTTGCGCAGAGTGACCGTCAGCTCTACTTTGTCAAGGGTGAGATTTCCTTTATTCAAAACTCCTCGTGCACCTTAAATATAACATTCATAAAATTGTTAATTAACAAATTCCGCAGAAATGCATGTCGATCTTGAAGGATAAGGAATTACGAATTATACCGACTAGACCACGTAAGTACAAAAGTCAGAACTCCTTGTCTTTAGAAGTTTTTTACCTCATAAAAAAATACTGTAGGAATCTTTTAACCATCATGAGCAGCTTATTTTCTTTTCCAGGACATTGAGCTGTCTTCTACGGCCGGGATGACCAGGTTGCCCAATAGATGTATTGTAGAAAATAAGGAAGGAAATCAGGTCCCATTATCCTCTTTATGAACGTTTTCGCTTATCGTATAAAAAATGCACCTCGTTTCTGGTTGATTAATAGGGATAGAAAAGAGACAGCAAAAAATTTAGACTAAAGATATTTTTAATAGGGCGTAGTTTCGGTAATCAACAAACTCACTTTCAGCTGACATAAACGTTATGACAGCAAATCCTTCTTTAGAATTGAATTCCACGCTATCTATATCTCCGCCGCCCGATCGCCGAGTGTTTTCAAAAAAGTTTCTGATAGAATCTTCGGTTGTTGTCGGAGCAAGTCCATTTAATTCAATGGTTCGAGATTCTTCCATATCTTCTTGGTCAGTCTGCTCAGCTGTCGGGACGCCTACTTTAACGGCTAGGGAAGCTCCGTCCAAGCAATGCTGTCGACGTTGTAACACAGTCTTCAGAACTAAAGTGAAGAAATCGAAAGATTGGTTGTTAGATTTTTTTTTCACTTTTAGGTGGCGAATACGGAATGTGTACCATACTAAATTCAATCGATCACTTCTTTCTACGTTCACTTTTTAACATGGTGAAATTTTGAATGGGTCTGACTCAGTCAGACTGTGTGGTTTTAAGAAAAAAGGTTAAAAAACTGCATGTCGAAACAACTCTTACGGTAAGGTGTGTGTGGGGGGGGGGGGGGGGGGGGGGGGGGGGGGGATTTCCTTTTGGGGGGGGGGGGGGGG